>JAKUCM010002372.1:0-30300 GCA_023374145.1 Lepidium sativum | reverse complement strand
GAAGAAGCTTTTTATTATTTAAGAGGATTTCTTATTTCTTGGATGATTTCAAATGGTAAGGGAGAGGAGGTATTTATAGCCTCCAAAGTACAAAATATATAGAATATTTTAATCCTAAATCTAGAGAGTTCTACTAATATTTTATTATAATAATCTAGATAAATGTGTAGATATTTCTCTCTCAAATTCTCTAGAACATTCAAAAGAGGTTGAGCTTTAGATACTTCTAGATAATGGATCAAGAAATGGGTTTAGCCCAATATAAGTTAATTGGATTTTACCCAACATTAACTTGATCCAAAATCAAGTTTATATTCTCAACAGATCTTACGTTACTTGGCAAACCGTTGGATCAGGAGGATTTCACAGAACAAATTTTGGTTGGCCTTCCAGAAGAATATAAACCGGAGATTGATGATATTAATGACAGATATCACACCATAAGATACATGAAATTGTACGAACGTCTCATAAACCGTGAAGCTATGATCTTATGCACATATACAATCTCAGAATCTCTCATTGTTGCCAATGTCGTGGATGCTCGTAACTGTATACAAAATTGCAACAACAATAACTCACAAGCATACACCAACAACTTCAATTCTCGTCCTTCTGGTCCTCCTAATCATCGCATCTCTAAACCATATCTTGGCAAATGTCAAGCGTGTGGGGGTTCAAGGCCATAAGGTGAAGTATTGCCCATAATTTTGGATTGTTCGTGGCACTGCAAACACTCCATGGTCTGCTCATCCATAACAACATCAACTTCTAATCTACCACCTCCTCATATCCAACCATGGCCAGCTGCTCTACAACCCTGGTAACCACGAGCCAACACTGCCATGCTCTCGGACTCCTCGACATGGTTGGTGGATTCTAGAGCATCCCATCACATGACCTCTGACCTTGGCAAGATTGCAGCTCATAATCCATATGGTGGGGGTGACAATGTGCTACTTGGTGATGGATCGGCTGTACCAATAACACATTCGTTTTCCCTCTCTTTTCCTTTTTACGCTCATCCTTTTTTTCTAAACAATGTATTATGTGTTCTCTCTCTTGATAAAAATCTCAAATATGTTTTTCAATTATGTACAACTAACGGTGTTGCTCTCATGCTTATTTACAAATGGGAGCTCTTCATCTAGAAGACAAACTTAAAGATGGCACTTATGTGTGGCCTTCATCGTCCTCTAAATCTCCTTCATTAGCTTTTGCTTATATTGTTAAAACTAGTTTATCTGATTGGCATTCTCTTTTAGGACATCCTGCTTTAGCAATTCTTCAGAAATCAGTTTCTAAGTTTGATTTACCAGTTTCTTTGAATGCTTTGTTAACTCATCTTTGCAATTCTTGCTCTATTAATAAAATGTGTAAGTTACCATTTGTTTGCTCTACTTTAATTTCATCTCAATATCTTGATATTGTGTTCTCTGATGTTTGGACTTCACTGTTGATTTCTATTGATGGCTTTAAATATTATGTTATTTTTGTAGATTATTTCACTAGGGATACTTGGCTTTACCCGTTCAAACAAAAATCTCATGTATTTGATACATTTATTAAGTTTAAGAATTTAGTTGAAAACATATTTTAATGCAAGCTTCGTACTCTCTATAGCGACAATGAGGGTGAATACATTGGTCTTCGGATATTTCTTAATTCTCATGGTATTGCTCACATGACTAGTCCTCTGCACACACTGGAACATAACGGTAAAGCTAAGAGACGTCATCGACATATCGTTGAGACAGGTCTAGCACTTATGTCTCATGCCTCGGTTCCTAAGTCACATTGGACGTATGCATTTAATATTTTTGTGTATCTTATTAAATGTATGCTTGCGGCTAATCTTGATTATCATAATCCGCTCCAACTTTTATTTGGTGTTCCACCTAACTATCAAAAGCTGTGAACATTTGGTTGCTTACCATACACCTCTAACAAACTAGAAGGTCGGTCAACATCTTGTGTGTTTCTCGGCGATTCTATTACACAAAATGCTTATTTTTGTCTTGACAAGATCACCTCACGAATCTACACATCTCGATATGTCACCTTTCAAACGAATCTATTTTTCTATTCTTTATTGCTTCGCACATCGAAACCACATCAGATGTTGAAGAAGTGAAAGTACCGTCCTCATCCTTTCTGTTTGTCACGCCAATCACTCCTTCATCACTTTCGTTGGTTTCACCAATGCCCATCGGATCAACAACCACGTCTAGTACACATCACGTTAAGCCTCGTCCCGTTGCCTCCGCACCTTCACACATGTCTCACGATTCGACTCCTATTGTGCTTCCCACTCCACCAGCATCTCCCAGTCCATACTCAACCCATGTAGCGCTACACCGATAGCATCATCATCTCATCCACTTGATCAAGCTATCACTAACACACCTTCAATAACACTGGTTACTCCTCCGCGTTGCAGCAAACAAACCAAGAAACCTGTCCAAAAGTTGAACCTACATACAATGACGTCTTTTGATCCAAATGACATCCCTAAGACCGCAGTTGAAGCACTCAAGATTTCTCATTGGCGTCAAGCCATACTTGATGAAATCAATTCTCAGATTTGTAACCATACTTGGGATCTTGGACGTCGTACTAATGTCTCAAATGATGTTGCTTGCAGATGGGTTTTCACAATCAAACGCAAGCCTGATGGCAGCATTGAACGCCTCGTTGCTAAAGGATACAATCAACGTCCCAAGATAAACTATGAAGATACATTTTTCCCGGTGGTAAAACTAGCAACCATACACATCATTCTCATCACCGCTGTTACACGTTCGTGGCTTCTACATCAACTTGACGTCAATAATGCCTTCCTCCAAGGACATCTGAAAGAAGATGTCTTCATGACACAACCGCCTGGTTTCATCGACAAAGGCAACCCCAATGCTCTTTGTCATTTACGCAAGGCCATTTATGGTTTCAAATAAGTTCCTAGAGCTTGGTACAACGAGCTTTGTGACTTTCTTCTCCAATCCGGATCCATAAACTCGATGGCTGATAGTTCTCTATTCATCTACAACCGCGATGGCGCCCTTATTTACATGCTTGTCTACGTCGATGACATAGTCATCACGAGAAACAATCCCACTTCAATATCTCACTTTATCTCTTCTCTTTCTAAACGGTTTTCATTAAAAGACTTGGGTGCTCTCTCCTATTTTCTGGGTGTTGAGGCTACACGCACCACACAAGGCCTTATATTAACATAATCTCGTTACATTGCAGATTTATTACACAAAGAAAAGATGCGTGATGTCAAGCCAATCTTCATGCCGATGGATGCCAACGCCACGTTCACTCTATTTAATGAAAATCCACTTGATGATGCCACACAGTATCGGGCGATCGTTGGAAGCTTCCAGTATATCTCGCTCACATGCCTAGACATCTCCTTCTCGGTGAACAAGCTGGCTCAGTTTATGCATCACCCGACTACTGAGCATTGGTGTGCTTTTAAAAGAGTGTTGCGCTATTTATGCGGTCTTCAATCTCATGGACTATATCTTTGACTAACTAACAACGTGTTGTTTCATGCTTTCACCGATGTTGATTGGGCGGGTAACAAAGATGACTATACCTCGACCAATGCTTACCTCGTCTACCTTGGAAGCCATCCTGTTGTGTGGTCCTCTAAGAAGCAAACCAGTGTTGCACGATCATCTACTGAAGCGGAATACCGTGCATTATCTTCTGCCACAACTGAGTTGTGTTGGATATAATCTCTTCTTCAGGAACTCCACATCACCAGCACACCCACATCAGACATCTACTGCGACAACATTGGTGCGACTTACTTGGCAGCCAATTCTTTATTTTACCCTCGCATGAAGCACATCACTTTGGATTATCACTTTGTTCGACAATTTGTGCAGAGCGAACAACTACATGTTTCCAATGTCTCATCGGCTGATCAACTCACTGACGCTCTCACGAAACCTCTTCATCGTACATGCTTTCGTGATCTCTCTTTCAAGATCAGACTTCCCCATTCGTCTTGAGAGAATGTGATAAATATTAGACATATAGTTGTTATACATAAGTGTAGATATATTCTTACCATGTATAGATATAATGTATTGTGTATGTAACCTCACATATACCTTCTAATACAAATGATCGATTACCATAATCCTATAAAGTACTCACAATTTCACAACATTAACTGGTAACTAATAAAAATCTGAGAAATAAAAAAATTTCACCAACTAAGCCGGTACCAGTTAGACCCAAATTAAAATCTGCCGAAGAGAATACGATTTGTGACCTAAAACATTGTGTCTTTAGCGTTGCTAGTTGTAAGTGGATCTTAAACTTTCTCGTGATCCACGAACTGTAGACAATAGTAGAACAATTTGTCTTTTCTACAAAATAAGGAATATTAAGAGTAATCAAATAAACATAAATTAGACTACAAAAGATTGCAATCGGTACAACAAATGAAAAAAGCAATTAATGAAAGGTCTCTTTCGATTACGGTATCTTATTTGCCAATATATATATTTTTTTCATCTGAATTTTTATATCATAAAATTTTACTATAGAAAATGATCTATTTTATTTTTTGTCAATATTTGACAATATATAACACCCATCTCCCGACACTTTAAGACACGTGTCACTTCGTGTCAAAACATTCAATCTTTATTTAATAACTAAGATGGTCTCAAAATCTTACATAAAATCTCTCGAATAAAAATCATTAAAAGAAAGAAAATAACGAAGAAAATATCTTACGAAATAAATAACTTCAATGAAAAATGGAGACTCGGCAGCTACTCACGATCTTAGATCCGATCTGGAAAAAGGGGAAAAACTGAGGGGTGAGTATAAATACTCAGTGAGGAGATCACTTCTGCCCCTTGAGGCTCAAAGTTCTAACTTATTACTAAACAATGTCTATACTAAGCATAAAAAGCAATCATGTGCAACTTGTGTATTTCAACATATTATATAATAATTCAAACAACTATCATATTTCCAAACATTCACAAAAATCCCTAAAATATTATCTAAGAGTTATATGATATTTGATATATGATTAAACATATTCTAATTAAATATTTTTAATTTCTAGAATAAACGAGTTTATTATTAAATTAAAACTAAAAGTCTCGCAGATCATATCCTCACTTAGATTGGCCGGTGACAGATTCAAAAATGCAGCCAAAAACAAATTCAACAACTTTCACAGCAGAAACCTTCACACACAAGCAACCAGGCAGAACTAGGGTTCATCAGTCAACAAAACAGATGATTCTTGCTGACCAAGCAACGACATTACAGATCAGATCTTACCTAGATTCGAAGGTCCGGTGGTTCTGTTGTGTTCCTGAATGTTCCCTTTATCTAAGTAAAACAAATACCTGACATTCCTTGCATAGATCTAGTTAGAAAACGACCCCAAATATGCCAAGTCAAACACAACAATTAGAACAAAACTCAGAATTCTCTAAGTCTGGAAATAGAGATTGAGTTGATGTCTTACCTTAAACTCGATGTAACTCTCTCAATACTACTCCGATCAACGATTCGTTTGAAGCTAAATAAACGTGAGAGAAAGATCTTTCCAGAACTACCAAAATCATCAATAGGTGATTAATATAAGATTAGTTATGGGCCCCGAAAAATAGTGGTTCGAACTGGATTTCTTACCAATTGGAGGCTGCTCTAGGTTGATCAATCAACTTCGGCAATGAAGATACTTGCTATGAGGCTCGAGTTTGAAGATTTCATAAGAGAAAGAAGCTTAGGCGGCACCGAGTTGGTGAGTTTAAATAGGGGAACACACTAGGTTTTGGTCCTAGGTTTAGAAGATGCATATTTTTCTTTTTTCTCAAAAACTTTGATGACAATTATTTAATTAGGCCTTATTGGCCATAAAATTAATTCACTAACCCAAGGTTTGGTATCACAATTCTCCCCCACTTTTAGGATTTCGTCCCCGAATTCGGTATGTCCATTGTTATGCTCTCTCCCTTGAAAAGCTTTGAATAATCTTTCATCATCTCCTTTTCTGATTCCCATGTTAATTCTTGAATACCATATCTCTCCCAGCGAACCTGAACCGTCTTACTTTTCTTGCTGATGGAGCTAACATCTCTCTGATCTATAATTGATACTGGTTTCCCTTTAACCGACAAATCAGACTCCAAGTCCTCTGGTGGCTGTGAAGTAATGAACTCTGCCTCTTTGATTATTTTTCTGAGCACAGACACATGAAAACGTTATAAAATGCTGCAAGCTCTGGAGCTAGATCAAGCCGATACGCAACAACTCCAATTCTTTGAGTGATGGGGTATGGTCACATGTACCTTGGCTTTCAGCTTCCCTCTCTTAGCCCAACAGTTCACACTTGTGAACATTCTCATCTTCAGGTACACTAAGTTGCCTACCTCAAACTCCAAACTCTTTCGCCTTTTATCCATATAAATTTTCTGGCGGTCATGAGCTTCTGCTAACCTCTTCTTAAGGATCTCTACCTGTTCCCTCGCCTCCTTAATGATTGCATGCTTCATGTTTTGCCGCTCCCCCACTTCTGTCCAACAAAGTGGAGTGCGACAAGGTTGTCCATAAAGAGCCTCATATGGAGGCATGCCTATGCTTGCATGATAACTGTTATTATAAGCAAACTCTGCTAATGGTAAGTATTGTTCCCAACGACCTCTCAAATCCCCTATGCAAGCTCTAAGCATCTCCTCCAACGTCTAAATCGTCCTCTCAGATTAACCATCTGTCTGCGAGTGATATGTTGTACTCATCTGCACCTTGGTCCCTAAAGCCTTCTGAAATGCACCCTAAAAATTTGATGAAAACTTTTGATCTTTTTCTGAGATAATGTTCACCGGAACACCATGCAGTCTAACAATCTCTTCAACATATCTCTAAGCTAAGCGTTCTGCAGTGTCCTTTTTGTTGATCGCTAAGAAATGCGCCTATTTCGTTAGTCGGTCTACAATTACCCAAATTGTGTTCCGCTTATTTACTGTCCTTGGAAGACCAGTAACAAAGTCCATAGTCACCATATCTCATTTCCATTCGGGTAATGGTAAACTCTGAAGAAGTCCACTCGGAAATTGGTGTTCTGCCTTCACCAACTGAAAAGTCGTGCATTTTTCCACCCAATTTGCTACATCTCGTTTCATCCCGCTCCAGTGGTAATACCACTTCAGATCCGGATACATCTTGGTAGAAGTCGGATGAATAGAGAAATGTGTCTGATGTGCTTGCTTTAATATCTCTCCCTTCAGAACTTTGTCATCAGGAACACCAACTCAACCCCTCAAAACATGTGTTCCATTCTTTATGGTCTCAAAACCCACAATTCCAATCGCCACTGACTTAAGTAGGGATGCATCACTCTTTTGCACCTCACGAATCCTCCACAACAAATCTATTTAGCTTACTGCTTTGAGGCCCAAAACATCATCCTCTATAATGACTTCACAAATTCTGAGGCTAGATAACATTACTTCTAGCTCTTGCACTTCCTTTGTGCTTGACGCATCGCTCCTTCTCCTGCTTAATGCATCTGCTACCAAATTAGCTTTCCCCGGATGATAAGCGATATCCACATCGTAGTCCGCCAACAACTCCACCCATCTCCTATGTCTAAGATTCAGGTCTACCTGAGTAAAAATGTACTTCAGACTTTTGTGGTCAGCAAACAATTGTACCTTTTCTCCATACAAGTATGCTCTCCAGACCTTAAGAGCAAAGACCACAACTGTAAGCTCCAAATCATGGGTAGGATAGTTGACCTTATGCTTCCTCAACTGTCTAGAGGCGTAAGCAATCACCTTACCATCTTGCATAAGAACACATCCAAGACGAGTTTTTGACGCATCTATGTAAACCACATATGGTACACCTACCCTCGGTAGTACCAACACATGCGTCTTAGTCAAACATTCTTTCAGACTCTCAAAGCTCTGCTCGCACGCTTTAGACCACTCAAAACGTGCTTTCTTACTCGTTAGTTGTGTCAATGGCTTGGCCAAGCTGGCGAATCCCTCCACAAATTTTTGGTAATAACATGCAAGCCCTAGAAAGATGCATACCTCAGTAGCAGTCTTACGTCTAGGCCAATCCAAAAGCATGCAAATCTTCTCTAGATCTATTGCAACTCTTTCTGTCACAATGTGCCCTAAAAATCCAAATATGTTATGCCAAAAGCTGCACTTCTTCAACTTAGCATATAATTGGTACTCCTGTAATGCTTGCAACACAATCCTTAAGTGCTCAACGTGCTCTTCCTCAATACTAGAGTATATCAGAATGTCATCAATGAACACAATAACAAACTTGTCTAGATATTCCCGAAACACGTTATTCATCATTTTCATAAAAACGACAGGGGCATTCGTCAAACCAAAATGCATCACTGTGAACTCATAGTGCCCGTAACGTGTTCTGAAGGCTGTCTTTTTGATGTCATCTCCGGTGATAGCAATCTGATTATAATTGGACGCCAAATCAATTTTTGACAACCAAGACGCTCCTTGCAACTAGTCCAACAACTCATCAATCCGAGGTAAGGGATACTTATTCTTGATGGTCACCTTGTTCAGCCCTCGGTAGTCTATGCAAAGTCTGAAGCTGCCATCTTTCTTCTTTACAAACAATACAGGAGCTCCCCATGGCGAACTACTAGGTTTAATGAACCCTTTCTCCAACCTTTTCTCCTACTGCTTCTTTAGTTCTGCTATCTCTGATGGGGCTAAACAGTAAGGAGCTCTCGAGATTGGAGCAGTCCCTGGCTGCAGCTCAATAAAATTTCCTAGCAGTGCTACAATTCTATAGTCACATGAACGTCCCAATAGGTCCTTGATGACCCCACTAATTCCAAACATGCAGTTTCAATCCTCCTCTTCTTTTCAAAAAAACAATTTGGGAATTCCAACCCCTCGCTATCTACAGGCACACAAAGCTATGTGTAGCGCCAGATTCTCGTATCTTTTTTTTTAAAATCATTTTGGAAACGAAACCATAATTTTTTTTCTTCTTTCAGCGACAATTTTTTTATTATATAAAATCTATAAAAAAAATCATTTTAACACACAATTTGAAAACTTTTTTTTTCCTACTTAGCTTTCCGGGACAAAACCGGCTTAGCTTTAACCTCGGCTCTGATACCAATTTGTAACACCCGTCTCCCGACACTTTGAGACACGTGTCACTTCGTGCCAAAACATTCAATCTTTATTTAATAATTAAGATGGTCCCAAAATCTTACATAAAATCTCTCAAATAAAAATCATTAAAATAAAAAAAATAAAGAAGAAAATGTCTTACGAAATAAATAACTGAAATAATAACTTCAATGAAAAAGGGAGACTTGGAAGCTACTCAAGATCCTAGATCCGATCTGGAAAAAGGAGAAAATGAGGGGGTGAATATAAATACTCAGTGAGGAGATCACTTCTGTCCTGTGAGGCTCAAAGTTCTAACTTAATACTAAACATCGTCTATCCTAAGCATCAAAAGCAATCATGTGCAACTTGTGTATTTCAACAAGTTGTACCAATCAGGCTGGTCTGCCAGTAGCAGCCAACGTTGCATACATCGGCTCAACCATACTCCACGATGGCTTCAGAGCCCCTCGGTTCGGAGACCATGGTCCATAACTCGATCCTTCCTAGCTCGTCAGCGATTTTTGGGCTGAAGCGGTCCCGTCGGCTCACTTCAAACCATTGTCTCTTTTCCACGGGGATTGTCGGCCCGTAGCCCAATTCTCCGCGTCACCACTTTTTAAGAGACATGTCACTTACTCATTTACTCATTCTTTATCTACTTACTTTCCATCAAAACATTAAATATATCACCTCTTATGAGATGCTTCAACAAATACATATTTTAATTATTTATATATTATATAATAATTCAAACAACTATCCTATTTCCAAACATTCACAAAAATCCCTAAAATATTATCTAAGAGTTATATGATATTTAATATATGATTAAACATATTCTAATTAAATATTTTTAATTTCTAGAATAAACGAGTTTAATATTAAATTAAAACTAAAAGTCTCGCAGATCATATCCTCACTTAGACTGGCCGGTGACAGATTCAAAAACGCAGCCTAAAACAAATTCAACAATTTTCACAGCAGAAACCTTCACACACAAGCAACCAGGCAGAACTAGGGTTCATCAGTCAACAAAACAGATGATTCTTGCTGACCAAGCAACGACATTACAGATTAGATCTTACCTAGATTCGAAGGTCCGACAGTTCTGTTGTGTTCTTGAATGTTCCCTTTATCTAAGTACAACAAAAACCTGACTTTTCTTGCACAGATCTAGTCAGAAAACGACCCCAAATATGTCAAGTCAAACACAACAATTAGAACAAAACTCAGAATTCTCTAAGTCTAGAAATAGAGATTGAGTTGATGTCTTACCTTAAATTCGATGTAACTCTCTCAATACTACTCCGATAAACGATCCGTTTGACGCTACATAAACGTGAGAGAAAGATCTTTCCAGAACTACCAAAATCATCAATAGGAGATTAATATAAGATTAGTTATGGGCCCCGAAAGAAAAATAGTGGTTCAGACTGGATTTCTTTCCACTTGGAGACTGCTCTAGGTTGATCAATCAACTTTGGCAATGAAAATACTTGTTATGAGGCTCGAGTTTGAAGATTTCATAAGAGGAAGAAGTTTAGGCGGCGCCGAGTTGGTGGGTTTAAATAGGGGAACACACTAGGTTTTGGTGTTAGGTTAAGAAGATGCATATTTTCCTTTTTTTCTCAACAAACTTGATGATAATTATTTAATTGGGCCTTATGGGCCACACAATTAATTCATTAACCCAATGTTGGGTCTCACACAATAACTGACCGATCCATAAACCAAATTCTTATATTAGTAGATTTATCATTGTCACTAGATTAAATGTCTTACTTGCCAATCTATTTTTTTTTTAATTATTCCAATTCGATTATTTTATTTAAATTTTAAAAAAACCATGCAAATGTCAGGTGTAAGAAACATGCAAATACGACGTCAAGTCACACGCTCGTGAGTTGTGTGTAGAAACATCCCATTCTTGACTAAAAAAAGAGGTATACATATATATAGCTTATCCCTGCTAGGTCAAGGCCAAATATTCTTACTAGAGAATATACATTACCAACAAATTGTGGCCATCATGTCTCCCTCAAGGTAATTCATAATTCATTTCTTTGTTCTTCAAGTAGAATGTGAATGATTCGTTTATTAGTAATTGTAACTTTGTAACTGTCTCTTCTTCCTGTCTTTTGAAGCTTTTTACAATGGTTAGACTGAAATCATTTTGTGTTGGTATAAAGCTTAAAGTTGTTGTATGTATATATTAGGGACTCTTTGGTTGACGCTCTTAGTATGAAAGGTGGAACAGGAGAACACAGTTACGCTACTAATTCACATTTTCAGGTACTTAACCATCCTATGACGATGTTGAACAAAAAGACCACACTCAATGACTAATTATGATCATATAACTACGTACCATTTTGATTCATATGCTGAAGTGTTTTGATAATTAATTAATATATATTTACAACCCTTTAATTTTATTCTCTTCCTCAAGTAAATTTTAGTTTGTTAATCTTCGATTGTAAAAGAAGAGCCTTTTGATTGCGTGGTTGGACTTGTCGACAGCATACACTCAGCACTCCTTAATTAAGAGTTAGTGAATGTGAAGTATGATTTTGGTCAAACAGTTATTAACAATGAAGAATTCAATGGTACTAAAAAGCAATCAAACTAGAGCAAAAAAAAAAATATATATATATATATATATAAGTAAGTCTACTAATAAGAATTGAAGTATGACAGTTTATGGTTTTGCAGAGAAGTTTTTTCTGTGAGATAAAAAACGTAAGAGAAATGCTAATGAAGATTGGGTTTCCTGGTTCCATTAGAGTGGCTGACTTGGGTTGTTCTTCAGGACCAAACACTTTGAAATTCATGTCTGAAATGGCGAACACGATCATAGAGTCATACCAACAAATGGGTCAAAACCCACCAGAAATCGAGTGTTTTTTGAATGATCTTCCACATAACGATTTCAATACTACCTTCAAGTTGGTTCCTTGTTTCCTAGAGAAGCTGAAAATGAAGGTCAAAGGAAAGTATATCGTGGCAGGAGTCCCTAGTGTCCATTGGCTTTCTAAGGTTCCAGATGGGCTTGAGAATAATTCTACTAGCATTCATAATAGAGATCCATACCCATTAACTGTCCACGTGAGCTATTTGAATCAGTTCAAGGATGATTTTTCGACATTCCTCAACATGCGTTCAGAAGAGATTGTACATGATGGATGTATAGTTCTAACTTTTGTGGGAAGAAAAAGGTTTCCGACACTAATGTTGTTTTCACCTCCGATTAAAACTAAGAAAATATATAAAAGACTTTTTCTTTTATTAGATTTGAAAACTCATTTCAAAAACCAAAATTCTCTTAATTCTCTTAATCTCTCACATGATGTTACAATTAAACATCTCTATATGTAGATCTTGATTTTAAAAAAACTTTATCATAATAAGAATATAATTAGTTTAGATAACAAATAATCTCATTTAAATATCTCTTAAATATACTAACTATCCCTATCTTCTCGATTGCTTCTTCTCTAAGTTATTGATGCTTGCACAACAAGCTATCTTCAAGGTTAGCTTCAACATTCTCCCCCTTAAGCTTGAAGTAATCCTTAATGATGTCTTGAACTCCTATGAACTCTCTCATCTATTTGAACTTAATTCTTCCAAGTGCTTTAGTTAGGATGTCGGCCTTTTGTTTTTCACCGGGAACGCTCTACTTTTATTAGCTCTTTCTCATTACATTCTCGGATGAAGTGGAACCTTTTGTGAATATGTTTGCTTCGACCATGAAACACAAGATTTTTAGTAAGGGATATTGCCGATTTGTTGTCAACAAAAACCGTGACTCTCTTGCCTTTTGTTATCATGATTTCTTCGAGTAACTCTTGCAACCATATTGCTTGTTTTGCTGCCTCCGTTGCAGCCATGAATTCCGCCTCACACGAAAATAGAGCCACTATCTCTTGTTTTTTTTAGCACCAACAGATTTTGGGACAGCCATTGAAGTACAATATATAACCACTTGTGCTTTTCCGTCATCAATATCAACATTGTAACTACTATCACTAAAGCCCTCTAATCCAACGTGTTTTCCATTTTCATATTTGAGTCCATAAAAAGTTGTTCCTTTAACATGCCTTAGCACTTGTTTTAGGGCTGCTCCATGTGTTTTATTTGGATATTGCATATATCTACTCAAAACTCCAACACAATAGGACAAATCTGGTCGGGTTTGTAATAAGTAGCGAAGACACCCTATGATTTTTTGATACTCGGTGGCATCTATACTCTTTTCTTCATGTGATTTAGAAAGCTTTAATCCTGAGTTCATTGGTACGTGAATTACATTACACTCACTCATTCTTGCTTCTTCAAGAATCTTTTTTGCATATCTTTCTTGTTTCAAAATTACATAGCCATTTTCTTGAGATACTTCAATACCAAGATAATATGTTAGCTTGCTTAAATCACTCATCTCGAACTTATTGGACATTCCTTTCATGAATTCCAAAATTAAATCCAAACTAAAGCTTGTAACAAGCAAGTCGTCAACATAAATGACTAAAAGAAGAATTTGACCTTCTTGTTGTTTATGATACAAAAATGACTCTTTGACGCATTTTTCAAAGCCTAGCTCCTTTAGAGTTTGATCTAACTTATGATTCCAAGCTCTGGGTTCTTGCTTTAATCCATATAAGGTCTTGTTTAATTTATAAACCTTGTTCTCACTTCCTTTGACAATGAATCCTTCTGGTAGAAATACATTAACATCTTCTTTTAAGTCTCCATGAAGAAACACAGTCTTTATATCAAGATGGTGTATTTCCCAACCTCTTGAGGCTGCAAACGAGATGACAAAACGGACAGTCTCTATCCTCTCTACGGGTCCGTCCTTTTGATTCATCAAACAGTACATCTCTACTCACCACAATTCTCTTGGATGATGGATAAGTAAACGATATGCCTTAGAACCAGGTTCAGTTCCAAGGTGAACAAGATCTGTGATCTATTATCAAGTTTCTTTAAAAATGGAGTATCAACTCTTGCATATCCAATGCACCCAAAAATTTGAAGATGGTCAATGTTCGGTGTACGTCCTCTAAACATCTCATATGGTGTTTGATCTTAAATAGCTCTTGTAGCTATCTTATTTAGGAGGTATGTTGAGTGTCTTACCGTTTCTCCCCAAAGATAGTTAGGCATATGCATATGCTTTAACATACGCTTGACATCTCATATGGTGCGGTAAGGTGACATTTTATCCCCATATCCTCGCAATAGTTTTTAAATTCTTGTGATAAAATCTCCTCCTCGATCAGCTCTAAACACTTAAATCTTACCTCGTGATTCCTTCTCAACCACGGTTTGAAAGTCTTGAACTTCTTAAAAGCTTCACTCTTTTCTTTCACATGTACCTCAAATAATCATCAATGAGGACGAAAACATATATTTCCAACAACTTTTTTTGGTGAGATCGGTCCACAAAGATCCCAATGGATATGTTCCAAAATCTAATCCGAACGATAAGAACTAGTCTTGGAAAACACTTGTCTAGTTTGTTTTCCAAGAAGACATGATATTCATACCCTTTTCTCAATGTCGATATTAGGGAGACCTCACACAATCCTTTTAGAAGCCATGTTTGATATTGTATCAATATTGACATGTCCTAACATTGCATGCCACTTGCTTGAAATAGTCTCTCTTGATAGATGAACTTCTAAGCCTTTTATCTCCATTCGAACTTTGTAGAGACGATTAAGAGATTTCTTCGTCTTGACAATTACTCTTCTTTCATGATCGTACATTGTCAAGTATTCTCTTTTAATCTTCACATCACAACCAGATTCGGCTGTTTGTCCAAGATTAATTATATTACTCTTAAGACTCATACTATAATACACATTCGTGACAAGCTTCTCTTCTTCGGTTTTATCCACAAGATAAATCGATCTTTTTCCCTTAATATCAATTCGAGAATCATCACCGAACCTAACATTTCCCTTGATTGACTCATCAATATTAACAAAGTATCGTTTATCACCTGTCATATGATTACTAGCTCCACTATCAAGATACCAAATATTTTCGTCATTAGCATTTGTCTCGAATTTGTTTGGTAGGAAATTTTCTTCAAGAAAATAATCTCATGAACAAAGAGGTCATCGACTTCTTGGGTATCTTGGTTAGAGCCATTTTCTTCTTGAGCTTCTTGAAGCTTGAGAAGTCTATCCAGACATTTTGAGGTGTAATGACCATAATTTTCACATCAGTAACATATTACCTTAGACATGTCGAAATTCACATTGTTTCAACCTCTTCCTCTACCACGTCCACGACCACCTCATCCTCTTCCTCTTAGTCCTTCATTAGTATGCTTTGTTTGATTATTCCCTTCTACATACATAAGTTTTTTTTGTTCTTCTTGTGATTCTTACTCTTCTTCTAGAATTCTTTCTTCGTATGCTTTGAGCTGTCCCACAACTTCTTCAAAGCTAGCTGTTTTTAGATCTAAGAGTTGTTCAAGAGAAGAAACCATAAGAATGTATTTCTTCCTAGGAAGACACTTAAGAAACTTTTAACAAGTTTTGATTCTTCTATTTTGTTCCCCAAGAGAATAAGCTTTAGGCGAAATTGTACTTAGCTTGTTTACAAATTCGTCGATTGTCTCGGCGCCCTTCATCTTGAGACTATCAAACTCGCACATTAAGGTTTGAAACCTTGCTTCTTTAACTCGTTCTGTTCCTATGTTTCAAGTTTTGATATCCTCCCACACCCCTTTTGTGGTGTTGTTCTCTCCAATTTGAAATATGAGTTCCTCCGGTATGGATTGGAAAGGAAGAGCCATTGCCATGTTGTTCATCTTTTTACCATCAATCTCATCTTTAATTACTTCCCATACTTCATGAACATTGAGATAAACTTTCATTCTCATAGCCCAAACTGCATAGTTTGTGGCTTTTAGCATCAGACAAACTATAAAAGATCTCCTCCTCCTTTGTTTTTCTCGGCCAATACTATAGTTTGGTTATCTTCCATGCTTTGATTCTCCTTTGATTAAAGCCTCTTTGGTAAATCTAGCTCTGATAACAATTATTGTTTCTACCTCCGATGTAAACTAAGAAAATATATAAAAGATTCTTTCTTTTATTAATTTTGGAAACTCAATTCAAATCCAAAGCTCTCTTAATTCTCTTAATCTCTCACAAGATGTTACAACTTAATATCTCTATATGTAGATCTCAATTTTAAGAAGTTTTATTACAATAGGAATATAATTAGTTTAGATAACACGTAATCTTATTTAGATATCTTCTAAATAAACTAATTATCCTTATCTTCTCGATTGCTTATTCTCTAAGTTATTGATGCTTGCACAGCAAGGTATCTTCAAGCTTAGCTTCAACAACTAAATCCAAAGACTGTTTCCAAGTTTGGTCTTTGTTATCCGATTGCCTCCTCGGTCTAGTCTCTGATACATACTCAATAGCCATGTTTTTTCTATTTTCGATCTCTTAAACGTTCTTCTACTTAGTAATGTGACTGCAGGGGATCGCGAAGGAAACAGAGATTGAATCGTTTAACATGCCATTTTACAATCCAAACGAAGAAGAGTTAAAGGATGTGATCTTAGAGGAGGGTTCTTTTGAGATTAATAAAATCGAGAAAAATGATCATGCTGTTCTGTACAAGATTGGCCGTATTCAGGACGAAAACTACGGTGAATCACTTCAGTTAGAAGCTGGTATAAAGTACGCAAAGTGGATATAAGATGCATCACAGAACCAATGCTCGTTGCACATTTTGGGGATGTGATTCTTGAACCGGTGTTCGACAAGTACGCACACTATGTTGCTAAGTATTTAAGAGTTTCAAACCATCGAGCTAATATGACACTCATCTTCGCTGTATCATTGATTGAAAAATAAAGGCCCACGTTGTGTTTTTGGCCATCGCAATTTGAATTCTATCATAAATTAAGCAATTGTGACTTTACCAAAAAGCAAGAAAATAGTGGTATCTCAAGGTTCCCATGCTTCCTTGTGGCACTTAATTTTTTTTTTTTTTTGTATACGGCAAATTATGTTGGGCCACAACTGGCCGGCCCAATAGCCAAATTCCTACATAATGTACGCATGGAGACTCGATCTCAGGTTATGCAAATGAGCTGCCTTAAGTGGACTTACCAGCTGCCACTAGACTAGATGTCATTTGCCTTGTGGCACTTAATTAAAAATCTAAAAATTACTTATGTACTTAATTTTTTTTTTATAAATCCTTATCCTTTTACAAATGTGTATCCATACCGCTTTTAAAAATCATTCATTTATATTTAGAAAATCGTCATTTTCTAATATACAAATATTATTTTAAATGTAGTTGTTATAATATATATATATATATATATATTTTATGTCAATATTGGATCAAATATGGTCGGTTCATTAGCCAAGTTTTTACACAATGTAGAAAGTAAGACTCAATCCTTAGATATGCAAGTGTGTCTGTTTTTAGTGGGTTTATCATATGTCAGTAGACTAAGGTCATCTGCATTTATATATTTGTTTATATAATGTTATCGTTTAATTTTAAAATAACTATTTTAAATCAAATTTTACATACTAACTTTTATCTTATTATATTATATAATCGTTGGAATGTTATCATGCAACATTAATATTCAAAAATCTGTTTAAAAACATATTTTGTTAATTGTTTATATTCAAATTGTCCTTTTCAAACGATCTTAATTTCAATTGTTTATTTTTTTCTAAACGGTCGGACCATTACATTTTTGTTTTAGTACGGCTTGATTTTACGAAATTGAACACCTCTACCCAAAGGAATTGTTTTGTACACACGATTTCGCGTAGACTAATATTTTATGTTTTTTTTTACAAGAAATATGTTATGTTGCATGAATGCTTTTTATTAAAGTGATGAACACGTTTTGTCATTTTTATTTACTAATTCTTTTCTCGTTTTTGTCCGAGTCCTCATCTTTCCTCATCTATCGAATAACATGTGACAAAATTGATACTAAAGCTTTACTTTTTCTTATTTTAATTGGTATTCTATTTCTTAGAAAGTTCGACGTTGAAGCAAAGGATTCTCGCTACTTTATTCTGATCCATTAGTCTCCGGTTCACACTTCCTATCAATTATAAATTCTGAGTTTCTGAGTTGTAATTCACAACTAAGAACAAAGACAGCTTAAAAGAAGATGACTTCCTCTGACTCTTTTTCTGCGGAATCCCGTTTGGCCACGGCTAAGACGGTTCTTACTACTGCGGCTTCTGTAGCTGCAACTGCAATGTTGGCTCGATCGATGGTCCAAGATTATTTGCCTGCCGAAGTGAACGATTACATTTCGTATGGCTTCCGCTTCATCTTTGGTTCCTTCTCCTCCCAAATGACAATGATCATTGAAGAATTTGAAGGGTTTGTTCACAATGAAATATTTGAGGCTGCAGAAGGCTATTTAGCCACCAAGATCTCTCCTTATAACAAAAGAATCAAAGTGAGTAAAAACGAGAAAGAAAACAACTACAATGTCACTGTCGAACGTGACGAAGAAGTTTTGGATACCTACAATGGCGTCAAATTCCGATGGATCCTCCATTGTCGCCAAGTCCAGACCAAGGACTTCCACAACCCACGTGATCTAAACTCCACACTGAAAGCTGAGGTCCGATCGTTCCATCTCAGTTTCCACAAGAAGTTCAAAGATGTAGCTCTTGAGTCTTACTTGCCATTCATGGTGGAAAGATCCAAATTTCTCAAGCAAGAGAAGAAAACTCTTAAGATCTTTACTCTCGACCAAGATAGCATGTATGGAACTTATGCAGAAGCGTGGACCTCTGTTATTCTTGACCATCCTTCTACCTTTAAGACGCTAGCAATGGATTCAGGTGTCAAGGAAAGTGTAATGGATGATCTAGACCAATTTTTGAAGCGAAGAGACTTCTATAGGAGGGTTGGTAAAGCTTGGAAGAGAGGCTACTTGTTGTATGGTCCACCTGGTACAGGGAAATCAAGTTTAATTGCAGCCATGGCCAATCATCTCAACTTTGATATTTATGACCTCGAGCTGACTGCGGTTAAAGATAATACCGAGCTTCGACGATTGTTGATTGCCACGGCTAACCGTTCTATTCTTATTGTGGAAGATATTGATTGTTCAATAGAATTGAAAAACCGAACAACTGATGAACCTCACCAAGAATCGGAGGAAGGAGAAAATTCAAGGCATCATCAGAAGGTAACACTCTCTGGACTGCTAAATTTCATAGATGGTCTATGGTCAAGCTGTGGCGATGAACGGATCATAATATTCACAACCAATTACAAAGAAAAGCTCGATGCAGCGTTGTTGAGGCCAGGACGTATGGATATGCACATTCACATGTCTTACTGTACACCGAGTGCTTTCAAAGTTCTTGCTTCAAACTATCTAGAGATCAACGAGCACCACCTCTTCAGCAAAGTCGAAGAAGGTATTGAAGCGACAGAGGTTAGTCCAGCAGAAGTAGCTGAACAGCTTATCAAGAATGACACTGTTGATAAGGTTCTTGAGGGTCTGATTGAGTTCTTACAAACCAAAAAGATTGAGAACGAACAAGAGAAGGACAAAAAGGAGAAAGAAGAATTGGAGAGCGAGAAAAAGACCACCAAAGGAAAAGATTCGATTGACAAGAAAACTGAAAAGGGTGAGGATCAGCTTATGAGAAATGATCTTGTTGATAAGGTTCTTGAGGGTTTGGCCGGGTTGTTAGAAGTCAAGAACAGCGAGAACGATCAAGATAAGGCCAAACATGAAGAGGAAACTGTCAATTTCGAAGAGGAATAACAAGAGATTAAGAGCTTAAATTTAAAACCGCTTTGTAGTAGAATAACTGGTTGATTGTCTCTCTATTTTGGTATAGTTCAACATTACACAGGATATCCATACATTAATTATCATATCGATTTATAGCGTAAGAGTAATTGTTAACTAATAAGTATCAAATAACATGTGATCCAGTTGATTTGCTATTGATTTAATTAGGAATTAGGGGGTGAGATTAAATTCTATTATACTCCAATTGAAATATTTAGATTATAGATCAGATTTTGTCGATCTAATGATTATTTGTTGACAACAATACAAACAAACCGTATATAGTTGAATAAAATATGTTTAAATTTTTTTGCAATCTTTAACCGTTACAAAAAGAAATGTTGGACTCACTATAAACTTTCATCTTCGATATATGATGTGCATGTAAATATTGAGATACGGTGGACAATCACCGTGTACATATTCAATATATATGTCCTACATACTTGTACATGGTGGATAATTGTCTACTATAGATACAATTTACAATCTAAAATGAAAGCAGTTTTGATAACTTAAAATATAAAAGTGACATTTTTTCAGCAAGGTGAAAAAGAGACAGTTTTAATAATTAAAAACAGAAACGGTAGTTTTAATAACTGTTTCTAATTAAAAATAATTTATGGCACGCCACATTATTTCAAATTTATAGATGACACTAGACAAAAAAGCCCCTTTAATTCAAATATTAAATTAGTACATGTATTCAATAAATTTATAATTTTTCTTAAATTATGATTTAAAATTAACATTTGTTTTTAGTTATGATTTTAATTAAAATTAATTTAAAATTAGATGATGAATAGAATACAATTTACTTTATATATATATAGATTCATAATTTATTTTTCAGATTAACAAGACTGATTTATAGCTCAAATTTTCTAAATCCATGACAATATATTGTAAGACAATCGCCATTTTTTATTAGTTAAACTAATAAGAAAGCAGATGATATAGATATTTAACCATTTTCAAATGTAGTTTTTCAAATTTATTTCTTATTAAAAGTAGAAAAAGTATAGCAAAGCTATTTCATTCAGTACCACTAAGTTTATAAATAATTACGAAAAATTAACATTTGTTTGAAATTAAGAGACTGACCAATGATGCACCAAGACAATTTAGTCTAGTGGTGTAAGATCATGTCTTTTCCAGTATTAGTAGGAAACAAACTCCTTTCTCCATTTGGCTAAGTTGGCGCCAACAAACCAAAATGGAAGAAACAAGTGATGCAAACGCAAAGAAAAACAATATTTAATAGAGAAAATGAAAATTTAAATATTTAAAATGTTTATAGATATAGGTTTTGAATGGAACTGCAAAATCTAAAAATCCAAATCATACTGATCATGCAAAATATATACAATTCATGCAGATCATGGATATCATGCAAAATATATATTAGAAATAGAGTATTTTAATTTTTCTATAACAAATTTGAAATACTTTTTAGATGTTTGCCATAAGAGGTCTTTCTGTTATTTATGTGGCTTCTATAGTATTTACTTGAGTCCCAAAATTTGCGTTGTCATTCTCTGTACGTCTCATTACCTCGAGAAAATCCTCTTATGATAAGTTTAAAATTTTAATAAATTATGAAGTCCATTGTAGTCAATAACATTTTTTTGAACATGGCGCTACTCAAAAGCCTTTTTTATTTGTTCTATTGTGATACAAATTTGCTGTTCCATTCCAAACATATATGAGTAGCACCGGAATTGTTCCATAATACATGATACGGAATGGATAATATAAAAATGCCACACACAAATCGATCAATAAAATGCTTAAGCTAAAATCTTTCATCCTGCAATGCTTGAATGCATGCCCAGTAAGTATAGGTGTACTTAGGAACCTCCATCGATTTAGATATCTTTGAACCCATGTCGCATTCATCATAATTATCTTGATCAAAAAAATTTTGGGAGCATCTACTATACACATTGGCGTTGAAACTCTCTCGAACCAACCTTTGTATTTGTTAATGTTGCCTCAAAATATTGTTTTCTATGATTTCCTCGTAAACCATTTTTGGCCAAAACTTTTGAGGTTCCTGCAACTCTCTGTGAAGTAGTTTAACGTCTTACACTTTCTCTTTGTTGAGCTCCAGAAGCACGAATATGAAACGGATCTACCGGTGGAGAAGTCTGACGCATGGGTTCACAAATATAGTCATTTGAAGGACGTGTTTCATCGTCAATGTTAACGCAATACACCTCATCATCTTCTCTTGTCTCAAGAACTTGAGCTTTGGTGAGATCTCCACCATATGATTCTGACTACACATGATCTTCCTCATTAGTTAAACCCTCAGTCATCAACTCAGCTATTTTTTGGTTCACACAATACCGAGATTGAGATTGAACGTCATATAATGTAAACAACATTGCATCACATCCCAAAGTTCTGGTGGTTTTATTCAAGCGATTTTACAATTTTACGTATCAGTTTACAAATTTATAAAGTTTTTAGAGACCAAAATTTACAAATTTTTGTAGATACTTAACAAATTTTGATTGTAAGAGATATTTTAAGTAGTTACTTCACGATTTTTCCACCATGAATATGATGCATTTATCACATATGTAATAAGATCAACATGGATGCTTGTAGAGTTTTTCAAAAGACCTGAATACTTCTTATATATTTTCTTTCTAATTGATTAAATTTTTCTTGGGAGAATGGACTTGAGCCTTGTCAATAATTCTTTGGATACCACTTTGTAAATGACAGAGTACAAACTTATAGACCTAAAGTCTTCCATCTGAGATGAGTTTATCTTTTTTGGTATTAGACAAATATGAGTATGGTTCCATTCTTTTGAAAATACCCCTGTGGAAAACATGGCTTTCACTTCATTGCATACCAATGGCCCAACAATAGCCCAATACTTTTGGTAGAACATGCTTGTTATTCAATATGGTCTTGGTGCATTTGTTGCATTGATGGCAAATGTAGCTTGTTTAATGTCTAAATCTGTAACCTCCTCTATCAACCGTGTGTTCGTATCAGCAGATACATGGGGATGAAAATCATGAAAGACCTATTGAGCATTGCTCGGGTCTGATGTCTAGAAGATATTTGGAAATAATCTGAAGCTACATTCCCCTTAGAAGCCTCCGAGAACTACTCTATTCCATTATCATTTGTGATCTTTTCTAAGAATCTTATTGATTGATTTGCTTTCATATATGCATGAAAAAACCTCGAGTTAGCATTGCCCTCCTTGAGCCACTTCTCTCGGCTTTTTGGTACCAGAAAACCTTTTCCTCCATGTATGTTTTCATTAGATCTCTTTTTTAGATTCCAGACTTTATCGCCATCAGGTCGTGGGAGAGATTGTTCATGTTCAAGCAGCTCTTGAATTTTAATAATCTCTAACTTCGAGTTGAGAGTATTGTTCTTCTTCTATTTGCTTAACTCATGTCTGCAAAATTGGATATGTTGTGTTATACTCCTTCCCAAATTGTTTCCATTTCTGTTCCAAGCCCTCGGTATGGATTCTTTCACATCTGCTTTATTAATAAATATGCGATCAAATCTAATATTTCCCCTGAAGTTCTAATGTGAGCCATGTAGATTCAACAATACTGGCATACGGTTTGATCCTCTTTTGTCCAAAAAGTTTTGAGTTGATTCTGGGAATGTCTTGTTCCATGCGAAGTTTCCAAAAACTCTATCCAATTTGCTCTGTACCCATAGCTTGTGCCTCATACCAGCCCATGAAAACGAGTTACCCATACTAGAAAACTCACTTAAATTGCAATGTTTGATCATATTCGCGAAGTCCTTACAATTTGCATCACTTCTAAGAGGTCCTCCTAGTCTTTCACCACTCTGAAATATAGCATTGAAGTCGCCCAAGACACACCATCTTTTTTTCCTAGTTACTCTAAAGTTGATTATTCTTTCCCAAACTGTTGACCGTTGACCAACCTTTGGTGGCCCATAGATACAAAACAGTCGAAAATATTTTTATCCATAAACTTAAAATCAATACAAACCGAGGCTTTCCAAAAAAGTGCTAAGCCCACACTAAAACTGATAGGTTCAACCGTATAACCCTATCATATCCTAGCCAAACTTGGAGATCTACTAAGGTGTCCCTACTATTCTAAGTTTCCATTAGGTACAAAATATCCATAAAGTGGTTTTGACGCATCTCCCGGAGTCTAGGAATTTTCAAAGCTTAAGACCGTCCCAAGCCTTGGCAATTCCAGCTGATGATGCTCATTGTTGTTCAAGTAATCCCACCTTTTGGACCACCTCAGGTTTTGGACGTTGAACCAGTCCAAGGGCTTGATTTTCTTCTTTTTCACCTTGTCTCTTAGTAGATGTCTCCAACATTGTACCATCTAGTTTGTATTGATCACCACTGTCCATCTTGGAACCGACTGATTGTGTGTTTAAGATCCTCATAATTCTCTTCTTTGGGTTATTCTTGTTGTCCTCCATCACACTTAAGACCAATGCTCTGATATCTTCCTTAGCTTCCTTCCCTGGGTTTTTGGAACTCCCTCCTGTTGATGTAAGTTACCGTTAGGATTGAGTATGTGTCTAGATTGAATAAGTATGTGTGCTGAGTTTTAGGTGTAAGACCAAGTATTTCGGTCAAGATTGTTGCAGTTTGAGTTAGCCGCAAGTTTAGGCATTCTGTTATGGTGAAGGCTATTTAACACTAAGCTTTTGATGAATAAAGATTAAGGTTCTCATATACAAAGTCCAAAGAGTATTTGATCATTACAAATTGGTATCAGAGCTCGTTTGGAGTTTGAGAGAATCAAGAAGAAACTGCAGTTTCAAAAAGGAAATTGAGAGTGAAAATGGGTGATGACAAAATGAGGCTGCCAGAGTTCGATGGGAATTGGGACCATTGGAGTGAAGTGATGGAAAACTTTTCCAGAGCAAAAGGACTATGGAGCTTGATCGAAATCGGATATGAACAACCAGCCACCACGACAGTACTCACTGCTGAACAACGTCAACAACTAGATGAGGCCAAGAACAATGACCACAAGCTCAAGCACTATCTCTACCAGTCCATTGACAGAGCCACATTTGAACAGATTTTGGATCGGAGTTCGTCTAAAGTCATCTGGGAATCAATGAAAAAGAAGTATGGTGGGAATGATCGAGTGAAGAAATCTCTTTTGCAGAAGCTGAGAAGAGATTTTGAGATCCTGGAAATGAGAGAAGCTGAGACAGTGGAGGAGTATTTCAAGCGAGTCCTCAGCATTACAAACCAGATGAGAAGCAATGGTGAGGCAATGACTGAGACTAAAGTGGTAGAAAAGATACTAAGAACCCTCAACAAGAAGTTCATGTATGTGGTAGTATCCATTGAAGAATCAAAGGATATAGAAGTCATCACCCTTGATGAGTTGCAGAGCTCCCTCGCTGTGCATGAACAGAAGTTCAAGAAGACAGATAAGGGAGATGATTAAGTATTAAAGGTGTCTCACGGAAGAGAATATGGAACCAGAGGAAGAAATTTAAATGGAAGAGGCAGGGGACGATGTCGCGGAAGAACGTTCCATGATAAGAGCACAATAGAGTGTTTCAAGTGTCCCAAGCTATGACACTTTCGGAATGAATGCCCCAAATGGGAGGAAGAAGCTAACTATGTTGACTTTGAAGAAAGGGAAGAGATGTTGCTAATGGCATATGTAGAAGAAGATAATGAGATAGTAATTGAATCCAAGACTGGAGAAGCAGAGAACCTTCTAATGACTCATTCTGAGGAGAAAGACAGAACGAAGAGGAGAGCCTGGTTTCTGGACTCCGGTTGTTCGAACCACATGAGTGGAGATCAGAATCTCTTCTCTAGTATGAATGACCAGTTCAAGGACTCGGTCAAATTGGGTAATGACAAGCGGATGGAGGTAGTAGGAAAAGGGAATGTGAAGATGACCCTAAATGATGTCACATACACAATCACAACTGTGTATTATGTGCTGGAGCTCAAGAATAATCTCTTATGCCTCAGACAACTCCAAGAGAAGGAGTTGACATTGATTATAAAGAAAGGAGCGTGCAAAATATATCATGAAGAGAAAGGCTTGATAGCTGAGAGTAAAATGAGCACAAACAAAATGTTCATGATTGTGGATGAAAGCAGTGAATCAAATCATCAACACTGTCTCCAAGCCGCATCAGAAGAAGAAGGGAAACTGTGGCACGAACACTATGGACATTTAAGCCATCGAGGAATGCACACATTGCAGAGCAAAACCATGGTACGTGGTTTACCTATTTTCAACACTCAAACATTCACTTGCTCAGACTATTTAGTGGGAAAACAACCGAGGAACGCTATTCCTAAGAAAAGTATGTGGAGAGCTAAAGAAGTATTGGAGTTATTCCACTCTAACATATGTGGACCAATAAGTCCAACATCATCAAGTGAAAAAAGATATATATTGTGCTTTATTGATGATTATAGTAGAAATGGGTGGGTGTACTTTCTAAAAGAGAAGTCTTCAATCATTTCAGATTGTTCAAAAGTAAAGTGGAAAACGAGTCAGGAAAAAGCATCAAGTGCTTAAGAACAGACCGAGGGGGAGAATACACGTCACTCCAGTTCTATTATTTTTGTAAGAAAGAAGGCATCAGAAGGCAACTCACAACTGCCTACACCCCGCAGCAGAACGGGATTGCCGAGATGAAAAATCGGACAGTCATGAACATGGTAAGGTCCATGTTATCTTCTAGGAAAGTACCTAAAGTGTTATGGCCTGAAGCAGTGAATTGGACATTCTATATCCTTAATAGATGTCCTACGCTTGCTGTTAAAGATGTTACACCGCAAGAAGCTTGGAATGGGATAAAACCAAATGTAGAACACTTTAGAGTATGGGGAAGCATATCTCACGTGCATGTTTCAGATGAAAAACGAGGGAAGTTAGATGATAAAAGCAAACCGTGTATCCTTCTTGGTGTTTCAGAGGAATCAAAGTGGTATCGACTGTATGATCCTAAGACAAAGAGGGTCATTGTGAGCAAAGACGTAGTGTTTGAAGAATCAAAACACTGGAACTGGGAAGGAGAGCATGATTATACTGAAACAAAGTTGACCTGGAATGATGATGATGTAATTTTGGAAAAGGTGATGAACACAGTGGTGAAGCAGACTCTGAAACTGCTGCAGATGAGCCAACTGCAGTGACAGAAGAAATTCAAAATGATCAGGCAGTACAGACTAGGGAGGGAGGAATCTCTAGGCGACCAAGTTATCTAAATGATTATGTTGTTGGAGATGAAGACGAGGATGAAGAGCAGATGGTGAACATGGTTGAAGAAAGTTCTGCTGATCCAACATCATTCGAAGAAGCAGAGAAAAGCTTGAAATGGAGAGAAGCCATGAAAGCAGAAATAAATTCCATTGAGACAAATCAGACTTGGGAGCTGTCTGACCTGCCGAGGAATGCAAAATGTATTGGGGTCAAATGGTTGTATAAAACCAAACTGAATGAGAATGGAGAAGTAAGTAAGTATAAGGCTCGGTTAGTAGCAAAATGCTACTCTCAGAAACTTGGGATCGACTATACAGAGGTGTATGCTCCTATTGCAAGAATGGACACTATCAGAATCATCATCTCCATAGCAGCTAAGAGAGGCTGGGAACTGTTCCAATTAGATGTGAAGTCTGCCTTTTTACATGGTGTTTTGAAAGAGGAAGTATATGTGCAGCAGCCAAGAGGCTATGAAGTGAAAGGAAAAGAAGATAAGGTATACAAACTTCACAAGGCCTTGTATGGGTTAAAATAGGCTCTCAGAGCCTGGTTCAGCCGAATTGAGGAACACTTTTCAAAGGAAGGATTTGAGAAGTCACAGAATGAAGAGACTTTGTTTCACAAGAGGAGTGTTGACGCCACGGTAGTGGGTTTACTATACAACCATGTTTTATATTCGAGAAATAATCTCAATTTGTGCCTTGAATAGTTTCTTGATTTAGATTCATGATTTATGGATGAATTCTCTATACCTCATGCTTTTTATTATTGAATTTATATAATTTTGTTTCTTGTTTTTTTTAATTGCATCACCACTATTACTTTTATTTGTCTTAGTTTAAATTTGGTTTAAGGATCGATTATGTAATCAGTTGGTTCTCGTGGATTCGAACCATAAAATACTATTTCGTTTTGTTGTACACTTGCGGTAGATTCTAGGATTAAAATTTGAGTGTATCATGAGAATTCGATGAATGCTTCATTTCTGATTCCCTTTGATAAGAATATCATTTACCTAGGCTAGTAAGTAGACAAAATTCTTAGCACCTGGTTGAACAAAAAATGAGGCGTCTGCAAGACAGTTTTTGAAATTAATGCTCAGAAGATAATACTCTAAGCATAACCTTCTTGTAGACTTGTACGAGTGAGGAGGCTTAATTTGCTTAAGCATAGAAGTGTTTTGCTTCATCTCTGTTTTGTTCTGTTTTCTTCAATTAATCGTTTTGCAAATTGTAGTTCTTTATGCACTACAAGAAAGCATAGCTGTTTCTGTAAATCATGTCGGTAAAGGTCGAAAACGCCTCTAATCTGAGGGTTATTGACCAAAACATTGGTGTGGGTTTGAGATGGTCGGAAACCAAAATCCGGTCAATAACAGTGGGTAAGTTCCGACAACGATGGTGTGGACAGTTGTCATCGGAAACTGTTGTCGGTAACGGTCGATATAGCGCCGTCGATAGGTGTCGGTAAATCCCGTCGATCCCCATCGAACAGTTGTGGTCAATACCCGTTGGTGTAAGCCGTCAGTAGTAGTCGGAAACTACCGACGACTACCTATTGTGCTGCCCATTCCGTCGAAGTAGTCGGTAATGTGGCCGTCAATACTCGTCGGTGATATCCGACCACAACCGATGGGTATTAGTAATTAAAAAAAAATTCCGTGTTTGGCGTGAATGTAATTGAAAATATTTGAATAATAAATTTGTAGATCAAAATACAATAATCCAAAACGTTGTAATATATACAAAACGGAAAGTTGCCAAAAAAATAAAAACTGAAAATGTACTACAAAAAAAAAAAGGATATGTAAAAAGTCTAGTTACCGGGAGGTGTACCCGATAGTGAATTACCTTAGACCGAGAAGCTCTGGAAAAGGGCTTGGAATTTGGTGAGTTCCACCATTTGCTCCTTCTGCATCCGCTCAAAATCTTGGAACTTAGCATTGTTCTCCTGAATTTGTCGCTCCATAACCTCCTGCTTCTCCCGCAGCTGAGTAAGCTCCTCCCCCTCTTGTTGAGATAAACAGCTCTGCGATGGACGAGTTGGGAAACCATCTGAGTTGACGAGGTTCCCAAGGCTGAAGACACGACCTTTAGTACGCGGAGTCGACTGCAAAAAAAAAATTCAAGAGGTTCATAAAATAAATTGTAAATTTTATTGAAAGTTATAAATTACCTCAATAACGAGTTGGTCAACTTCTTCACGCGTCAATTGTGCTGAGCTTCTTTCGCCGTCCTGACTTCGCTGTGTTACGATGTCGTCACTCTTTCGCCTAACTGTTGTGAGGACGTCGAGGACCTTCTTGTCCTCTACAACACGCGTCTTCTTGTTGGTGTGGGTGTCCTCCAAAAGCAGCAACAAATCTGGTTCCTCGCCCAGTTGAGAAGGCTTACCATAATTTTGCAGTATTAGCCTTTCATCATGTCCACTTCCTCAGCCGACATCATAGACATTGCTCCATCGACCCTACTCAACGTCAACATGAGCAATGTCACTAAACTCTCATTCACAAACTATTGTGTTTGGAGTCTTCAAATCCAAGTTCTTCTCGATGGGTTTGGTCTTGTTGGTCATCTCGATGGCTCTTCTCCGTCACCACCACTCACCATACTTGTCAACAATACGTAGTCTCTGAATCATGCATACATTTTATGGAAAAGACAAGATCGTCTCATCTTTAGCAGCCTTCTAGGCGCTCCCTTTCTTTCAATTCAACCTCTCGTTTCACGCTATCAATCTATTCAAAACATCTGGTCCACTCTCGCTGCCACATAAGCCAGCCCTAGTTGTGGCCATGTCAAGCAACTGAAGCTCCAAATCTAACAATAGACCAAAGGCTCCAAGACGATTGATGAGTATATGCAGAGCCTGACTATTAGATTTGATCGCCTTGTTCTCCTAGGCAAGTCTATCGACCATGAAGATCAATTAGAACATGTTTTGAACGGTCTTCGTGATGATTACAAAGACATCATCGATCAAATAGAAGGTCGTGAAACTGCACCAACAATCATTGAAATCCATGAAACGTTATTGAACCGTGAAGCCAATCTCCTCTATGTTC
>JAKUCM010002371.1:0-50172 GCA_023374145.1 Lepidium sativum | reverse complement strand
CAAAAACTTAATTCATTTTAAAATAAACTTAAGGAATCGAAAGATGATCTACTAAATCTTAGAATCAACCTAAACATGTTGACTTAGTATGTATGAACTACCTCTTATAGTATATGTCCTATTCCGTAGGGCATTAGAACCATCACTTTCAACGTTTTATTAATGTCGGCTCGTAAAGATAATTGACTACATCAATGGTAAGTTTGTTAATTTAATTAATTTAGATATTAATAAGAAAACTATTGGTACGTACGCATTTTAAGGAAGAGTCTATTTCTATGCATTGCGCCGATGCAGATTGGTTCGGTTAGATTTTGAACCAGTTTTCAAGATATATATGAATAAAGTAATACCCTAATAATAACCATCTACGAAATAAAAAGGAGCTTAAAACCTGATTACTTTCTAAGGAAAAAAGCATATTCTTGCTATATAAATTATTAAGAGATGATCCGTGCTAATGAAATTATAAAGCAAAAGTTGTAAGGTTTTGAGGTAATATTCGAAAATCTAGAATTCAAATTTACTACATGTGGAGTAAAAAATGTTTTTAAGAAAAAAACAAAATTTTTGAATTTCATGTGAATAAAAATATTTTTTTCTTGGCTATTATAGTTCATTTGAAAGGCGAAAAATTATAAAATTTTCTAAAATATTGATAGGAACTTAGTAAAATTATTCGACATGTTGAAGAGGAAGCTTCCGCTTGGAATAAGGCGAACGTGAGGATTGACAATGCTCAGGCTTTGACATTTAATGAGAACTCTCAGGTTATATCCAAGATGAAGGATGTAATTTTCAGACTCTTATAATTATAATTGCATTTTGGAATTATAGTTGATTATAGTTGCACAAAATTATAATTGCATTTTGGAAGAATATAGATTTGCTTGATTGATTCTAGAATTGATTTCGACATATCTGCCGTCAAATAAATCAAGACATCAACGTATTTGTATTAATTGACACCCAAATGTTAATAGATTATTTTTATCAACAATTACACGATTCATATCTCAAAGACTCAAACTCCAGTTGAAAAAACTCTGTAGACATTAACGATCATATTCCCTTTCCCCCAAGTAAATATTAATCTTAAAATTGTATTTTACACCTAAATCACTTATTTGGATTAGACCATCCACATCAGTGAACCCTATTGGGGGTTCACCAAAAAATAAAAAAATATAAAAAAATATAAAAAAATATAAAAAAATACAAAAAAAATTAAAACTCTCAATGTGGATGCTCTTAGACTTTTCGTATGTGGACAAAACCAATATCAAAAGTTTCATTTTGAAACTGTTAATTGTACTGAACCAACCATTTTAATCAGCAAATTCATCACGAAAGCTACTAAGTAAACGTTATTATTCGAACACATGATACATAAACTGATAACAATAACGAAAAACAAAAATTCTTCCACAAATTTTCTTGAAACTTCGAAACCATTCCTATACCATTTCATACCAACAGCGATGCCAATGTTTAAACTGCCACGTAATCTACTGACATGGAAACATATACACGTGTACGGCAAAGATCAAACCACCTTGTCTTCTCCGGATATAGAAAGCGAGGATCTCGGACAAAGACATGTCCAAAATACTCAAAGCTCACAAAAAGACAGGAAAAAGAATTAGGTATGTCGCAGGTCCCACCTTAAAAGCAATATTTTATCGTATAGTTACTTCTGGTCCCTATTTCAATTTAGTTCTCTGCACATGTCTTCGTCTTCGAGCTTATACGATTTGATGTTTGCAATCACTTACGCTTCTACAAGATCATCGACGTTTACACGTGTCGATTAATCAACGGACATTGTAACAATAATCTCTAAGGTACGAAATCTTTCCATTCAATTTTACTCGATCTATAGTGGGCGGTGTATTATTCAATTGCTTAGTTTGATAATATTATATGCATTTTCTTAAGAGAATTTTACAAATTATTGGCGATTGAGTCATATTATAATCATTATGGGGAGGCACTTTGTATGGGGCCATATACGTATCGACATAACTCATACGTGGTAGAATTCGAACGTGGCATGATTTTAGAGGAGGTTTATAGTTGACCTTTTTTTTGCGGTTATGAGCTCGATGAGTGTAAGTCAATTCTAATTTGAATTTGTTCACATTATGGAGAAACTAGAACCGGGATTTCAAGTTTCGAAAAAAAGAGTTTATATTGCATTTTATTTTCTTCAAGGTTTTATTTTAAAATTAGCAACCTACGATTCATAGCTTCGTTGATATATTAAGAATATGTTATCTTAATATAATTATATATCAATATTAAAACAAATTAACAATTTTCCTCTATAATTACGTGAGCTTAGTTTGTTGTCTTCTTCTCAATAAGAATGCTTGAACTCACGAGAGGTGCTAGGTTGGGCAAGATCTACGTACCAATTACTAACACAAATAAAATTGGACCACACTCATATATATATTATATATATATAACATCTATGCAATTTTTCGTACTATAAATTATTTATGGTTTGTGTCCATTTCATAGAAGCCCCTAAAAACAACCTTTTAAGATAATTAACAAAAAAAAACAAACCTTTTAAGTTGAAAATTAAACTAGAAATATGATTTATAGGAGTTCAAAGTAGATGATTATTTGAATTATATATTCGTAAAGGCTTGTAGTTAATCAATATAACAGAGGCTAGATTTTAGCCCAACTTCGAATATGGAGATGCATGTATAGTGGGTGCATTAATCATGTATAATGGGGTGCATTAATTAGTTAGAATGATTCCGAATATCTCCAAGGGTTCTTAATATATTTTTATCAAAAATATAATAAAAATGTAAGTTAAAAACTCTTTTTTTTTTGGATTTTAATAGTGTTCATTTAAGAAATTCTTATAAAAAAAAAAATTTTTGATTGTAAAATGTATTAAGTTTCAAAATATGAAGTGAATTATATATAGAGTTTACACTTTGAAGTACGATTTTGATTGTGCAATTCTTTTTAAAAGAAAGTTGAATTGGGATTGGTTTACATTACAATGAAAACATATTCTGGACATGATACTAAGAACTACTACCTTTTGTATCTATTTCATCCATGAGTGGTTCTTGTCTATCAAGTTCCTGTAATGTTTGTAGCAGTAAGAGAATCATTACTACATGATCAACTAAGAGAAACAAAACATCAGTCGGTATAAACGAACCTCATTGATGTCATGTGCCATGTTCTTTAGAGTCTCTAATCTTTCATGTATGTAATCCAATCCTTGATCATGCTTCCACAATAGTTAGACTCTTGATTTTAGAAATCAAACTCACTAGACCCAATGATCATAATAGCACCCACACACAAACACACTCTTGCATGTTTTGTTTTTTTTAATCTGATACTCTTGTTTAAAGTGATCAGACTCTTCACCTGTTGAAAGTATTCATTATCATGATCTGATACAATTGATCAAGTCTTCACTGATCTACGATAGTTGTGATCAATGATAAGACACAAACTACAGAGAACATGATAAATAAATTACTAGAGACATTAATATCAAATTTGATGTTATAGTACGATGTTGAAGCAACCCAACCACCAACATGAACAGAAAATGCCAAGATAGAAAATATCAACTTGATTAATAGGCATATTCAATTGTCAGGTTCAAGTTTCAACTGAGATAGGCCATGGAAGTAGTTCATCCGACAATGAAGAAGTGGCCTTCATGGTAGCAGTAGAAGGAAAATACTAAACCCATGTCCGTTTTCTGATAATAACAAAAAGGTGCATCTCAGTAGTTAAACAAAAACTGTAGCCATAAAAGTTAATAAGATAGGCACTCATAAATATGTAACACAAGTTTCAGAATTCAGACATACAACTTCTTCAAACTTTAGTCTATATTGAGTGTTGAAATTATCGAACCGCAAATGGATTTCGAAGATTACTACAACACAGTTTCAGGCAACAAATACCAGTACTCGAGCTCACACAGAAATAGAAGGCAAAAACCAAAAAACTTATGTATTTAAGCTTCTTTTCTCCTCCATCATTCTAACTAAATATCAGCTCAATAGTGAGTTAGGGTTCATTCTAAGAAATGATTAAGACATAAGCTTGAAAATAACAACAAATGGAGATCAAAGATACATATATGCACCGTCAATTGAAAGAGATCATGAGGGCAAATACTAGAATCGATACCCTCTGCGAACAGGGGATTTGGGGTTTTTGATCGAAAGCACAATCTCGACCCAAACTGAAAATTTTTGAGAACCCCTGATTATACTCCAACTTCGAAGCTCCTTCATCTGATTTAACCTGAAAATCAAATTGAAGTTCAACACATGTAAGTGCATCTATGTAAAAACTGATCGAAAGTGAGTTGAAATGTAAAATTGGAATCACCTCTAAAGAATTAGAGACATGCCAACGAACATGTCGTTTGAGTTCACGATATTTTCTGATTGACTTTGTAGAAGATGAGTTAGAGAAGACGATGGTCTTCATCGGAGGAAGAACACGGGGAAATAAAACCTATGTCCACTAAACAACTGGCATGTATTGATCTCTTCAAGTTTCTTAAATTTCTGAAATAAGAACCAGTTCTATACATTATAATTTATTTTTTATTTAATTAAATTCTTTAATTGCTAAGAACCTATTATAAAATCTTCTGATGAAGATGCTCTCATATATATGAACTTATATATTGTGTTATTATCAAAATTTTAATTTCTTTTTAACAATTGAATTTTGACAAGACATAATTCATAATTTAAACTATCTGAATTCCAAAAGAAAAAAATCAAGTTGTTAAGAGTAAAGTAGAGATTCCAAAAGGAAAGTCTGTAAAAACATTAAGATGGTGTATCTATGAGCCATCTTATCTTCTGTTTCCCGACAACTTATGTACTATCTTCTATCGCTACTTTACATTGAGAAGACTTTGTTAGCATATTATAGACTATCAAATATGTTAATACTATTTCGAGAAGACTTCTATTCTCGTTTTATTTATTTATTAAAATTCTTCATAAATTATTATACTTGTACTTTAGGTGTCTGTGTGTAGATTTTACATTGGTTTCAAAAGGGACTTATAGATTGCTATTTTTAAGATAATGAGTTTTGGTCTATCTATGTCTAGTTTTTTCATCTTTTTTAGTCCAAAAAAGAGAGTGTTCTTAATATTAAAATTGGCTTTACCACTGTGGACAATGAAGACAGTTGGGCTTGAGCCCTGATGGACAAATAGTTAATAAATGGAGGCCTCTCAACCTGTTGCCCCTAGTTTTTTAACGTGATTGGGTCTCATTTAGTCAGATGCAACACTGTGATTGGTTCAGGAAACATCAATGTGCAGTGAATTTAAAATCTACTCTTAAGCAATAATATACACAATTTATGTATAAGGTAAAATGTAATTATACAACACTAGGTAGATAAAATTAAATAACGTGCATCTTAAGTATCCTTATCCCAGTCAGTGCCCATAAACAGATATGAGTGTTTTAATTCCAACATAGTTTTCTGTAATGTAACATATTTTCACATCGAATTGTAACTGACAAATCCAAAGAGAGAAGACCATAAGAAAGATATGAAAACAGAGAAGAACATATGAAAGCAGAGAATATAATTCTACCACTTTAACATCATATAATAAAGTCAAACACAAGCAATCCAAAACGAAAGATTGATTAGTTTCAGGAACAGGAGATAGATGTCTGTCCGAAAATCCTGAGAATCTGTAGGACCTTTTCATAAGGAGGACTTAGACCTTTGACTATAGTGATTTCATTAATAGCATTGAGCCAACTGTAGACACCAGGAACTGTCTCTGGATCAATGATCTTCAGACCCAAAACTTCTTCGTATGCCTTATAAGGGCTAAGCAAAGTGCACATCACAATGTCTACAAGGTTCATGGTCTCAATCGTCACGGTAGGTTTACCATAAGTATCAGAGAAAATTTCCTTAAGCCCTTCTTTCTCCATGACTATCAGCTTCTCCTTCACCTCTTTGAGAGCTTTCTCTTGCTCTTCTCCATAGCTTTTCAGCAGTTTTATCACCACATCGTAAAGCTGCACAAATTGAAAGAATATTTTTTAGTAAATTAAGTCCAAGACATTCAATCGAAAGCTAGGTTTTTTCCAGATTTACTTACATGAAACTGAATGTAGTTAGCCCAAAACCTGACTTTAGATCTTCTGTAAGGTTCCTGAGGCAAAAGATGTGGACCGTTTTTCCATGTTTCGTCGATGTATTCAATGATAAACAAAGATTCAGAAATCGGTTTACCGTTGTGGACAAGAACCGGAATCTTCTTGTGAACCGGATTGTAACGAAGAAGGGTTTGACTCTTGTTGTTGAGATGTTCTTGCACGTGCTCGTAAGGTACGGATTTAAGCTTAAGGGCTAACTCAATCCTTTTGCTGTAAGGACTTTTAAATGATCCATAGAGTATCACTTTGTTCTCAATTTCTTGGTTCATCTCTTCTTCTTTGGATTTTGAGTATTGCTAGGAATCATTGACTTTTATAGCGTATATAGTTTGGTTAAACGACCTTGTCAATCACGTTTTTGTTTTGTTTTTAAGTTCGTCATAGTTGCTTGCAGAAGATTCGGTCAGAAAAGTGTTTAAGTTCGTCATGTTTACACGAACTCATCTACACTCGTCCCAATTGCTGACTTGTCCTCATCCACGGAACTTAGTGCTACTCAATGCATTTGAATAACAACATAAAAACAGAATCACTTTTTTGTGTCTAGTAAAGTAGATAATTTTGTTCTTATAATAAAAAGGATTTGGGTATTGAACCAAAAAAAAAGAAGGTTTTCTGTAAAATAAATATGGAAAGAACTATATTTTACAACTCAATTTAAATCAATACCTCAATTACCAAAAAAACAATGATCTAATTGGAGTGTCCCTAATTTAGCTAGATATGAAGTAGTAGGTTCAAATCTTATTTTGCTTTATTTATTTTTTTTGGCTATGAATCAAGATTTAATCTAATAATTAATCATAGACAAAAAAAAATTCAATAACTCTACTCAAAAGTCAATAATATTTTGTCATCGTTATTAAACTTTTAAACTTATAGTAAATAATATATCAAATTGAAATTTTAATATAAAAATTTAAATATGTTGATAATAAAAAAAGAATCTAAAAATATTTTTAAAATTATGAAAATCTATCATATATAATCGTAAAAATTATTGAACTTTTTTATTAACTAACTTTTAAGTTATTCATATTGACTTACATTTTATTTTTTGAAAGGTAAAATAGTAAAAAATATAAACTTTGTAATTTTTTTTGTAGAAAATCCTGATATAAATTCTACACATTTAAAATTGATTCATGATTCCCGAGTACAATAGGTGGACTAGTACTGGACCTTAGAGTAATATTATTGAGGGTCTTTTGTTTAGGGTCTCTTAGCATTATTTAATTAATATATTAGAGAAAATGTGAGGTAAGAGATGTATATGTGTTTTACTAAAAAAATTACAAAGTTTATATTTTTTACTATTTTACCCAAATGATATTCGTTCCCATTTACTACATACCTAACCCTCGGTGCTCGACCTTGCAATATGTCATCAAAAACCAGAGAACGATCAAGAATATATATATCATTTATAGTTTCCGGAGGCCGAAAAAACGCGTGCCATATCCAAAGATATTGGGAAGCAACTGCCTCTAAAACGATCGTTGGTTCACCGGAACCCCGAGTATATTGTCATTTCCAAGCGGTGTGGCAGTTCTTCCACTCCCAATGTATGCAATCGATGCTTCCTATCATGTCGGGAAATCCTCTCATCTCTCCAATAATGAGTAGCCTTTGAAGATCTTTTGCGGTGGGTTTTCTCAGGTACTCATCTACAAAGCAAGAAATGATTCCATCGACAAAATGTTCCATGCACTTCATGGAAGTGGTTTCAATAATTCGGAGATATTCGTCAACTGCATCAGCCGCACATCCATATGCGAGGATACGAATTGTTGCAGTACATTTTTGTAGTCCAGAGAAACCGTACCTTCCGGTTGCATCTCTTCGTTGTTGAAAGAAAGGAATTTCAGTTGATAGTCGATCAACAATACGAATGAATAATGGCTTATTCATTCGAAAACAATGTCGGTACATATTATGCGGGAAAGTTGCATTTTCAGCAAAATAGTCGTTCCATAACTTGATGTGTCCTTCTTCACGGTGTCTTTCAATATGTATTCTTTTTTTCTCGGTTTTGGAGCTGCTATAGGATCATTGTAAGAGTACAATGAAGTATCTAATTCTTTGTAGAAAATATTATCGATTTTCTCATTCAATGCTTCAGCTAACTCATCACGGGAAGACGATGCCATATCCAATATTGCATTTTGTAAAAGAGTGATTTCTAATGAAAATAGATAGTGAGAAAGAGTGTTTTTTAATATTTGTTTGAATGAGATAAATGACTACAACATACTTCTTATTTATAACAAGTACTTGAGCCCATGACTACAACAAGTACTTGTGCCCGTGAAACAAAATTTGTCCTCTTTTAAAAATTATGTCTGTGACTTCAACAATTATGTCCGTGACTACATTATAGTTGTCAATGAAATGTGTCCGTGACTAGTATTACTTACTTACAAAGATACATTTATGCTAATTGAATCATCTTGGCCTAATCAGATTTTTATGCTAATTAAGTTATTATTGTTTCGGGTTTATATGTTGTTATTGTTGTCAGTCTGTTCGTGTCTATATGAATGAGTTGCTTCTCTCAACTTCTAGCCTTCTTTTCACTTCTACAAATCCTGAAACTGAAAACAGATTCAAACTTAAATGACAACAGACATATTCAAACAAACCAACTCAAAATTAATTCAAAGCAAAAGATTCATAACAAACCAGACTAACTCAAAATAGATTCAAAGCAAAAGATTCATAACACATACATTAATAGATGTTCAAAGACTAACTGAAACATACTCTGAAACAAACTCAAACTCAAGTACAGAGCATAATCTCTCTAATTAGCTTGAGTTTTAGTTCTTCTTCAAGTTTAGATAATGGCTCAGTTTTAGATAGGATACACTCAAGCAATTTCTTGTTCGTTAATTTTTCCTTCAACGCATGCTCTTGTTGTTTAAGGCAAAGTCCTTTTGCCTTACTTCCCACAAATTCTTTATCCGTTCCAAAACTTGATCTCCACCTTCAGCATTTTCTGAAGACCTTTTGCCTTTCCTCTTGGCAGCCTTAACTCCTTGTGGACGAGATTCAGACTCTCCTTCACCATGGGAAGCTTCAAATTCACTCATTCGTCCCTTGTTATTCTCTGTTTCTTTGGTAGACTTGAGAGCACACCACTTCTGGTCATGTCTCAAAGCTCTCCATGCATGCTCCATGTTAAACTTCTTCTTGTAATCAGACTCATAGATTTGATATGCTAGCTTTATCTGATCATCATCATTCATAGTACTAGCCATATGATTTGTTGCAGCTTGATGAGATCCAGCAAACTTACAACAGATCTCATTTACCTTTGACCATCTTTATTTACATTGCATTGGCCCTCTCTTGTTCAAAGCAGGAGCATTCGAACTTGCAGCAAAATAGTCTGCAATCCGCTTCCAAAATGCATCACCTCTTTGCTCATTACCTATAATAACATCTTTGCTAGTGTTTAACCAAGCAGAGATCAAGACCAAATCTTCTTGCACTGTCCAAGCAATCCGCTTGATTACTTTGGAGGTTTCTGTTTGGGTACTGAAGAGAGGAAATGAATTTGATGTAGGCGTTTCAGATGAATTTGGTTGCGGGAATTGGTAAGACTGCTGGGAGCTTAAAAGCTCCAAGAAGCCAACATGAGATGTAGGGAACTGATTCATTTTGGCTGAGGTTGTGGAGTTGTTTGGATAAAGATTAGGTTGTGATATAAGTTAATTATATAGATAAAAGGTTAGCATTTAATTGGAGTTAACTCTATCAAGCATTTAACAACTCACAAATATACTTCTTATCAAGCATTGAATTCACAGACACTTAATTCCTCACACACCTACATATATACTTCTTATCAAGTTTTCTAAACCAGAATCAATAAGCATACATTTAATTCTCCATCAATGAGAATATGTAATCAGGAAACCATCTAGCATATATAGCCTCAAATACACATTAGCCTAGAGATGCATATCTAAAGATAACAGGTTCCAGTATAAATAAGTACCTCATTGACACCAGCAGTACCATCGACATGAAAACACCAGTTGTACTTCAAAAGCTTGATTCGCAAAGGTTATTGTGTAGACCCTACCCAAAGGATTGATAGAGATCTGAAGATGCACGTGATACTATTTGAAGAATAAAGGCAAACACCACATAAACATGAATACTCTCCCAGTTTCTCTATGCTTTTAGTATAAACACATAACCTAATGAGCTATAACACAAAAATTGCATAGAAGAATAAACTGAACTAATACAGAAGTTCACACTGATGAGAATATAAAAAGAGATTATATAGCACTATAGCAAGACTGGCAAACAAGCATTTATTTTTCTCTGCAATGTGTTACCTACCTCCTTGTTTCCAGGCTCTAATGCACTTAGCATTTCCGCCAGCACATCCATGATACCTTTTGCATTTTGAATCTCCGAAAAACTGAAAATAATTTGACATACAACAGCATGAAATTCTGAGAAGCAGTAAATCTTGAGTGACAAAAGACATACATTTACGTCCCAAAATTCATGAAAACAGAGGAGTTGCAACAGAAGATAACTACCTTAGTGTTTGAAAATTCTGGCTCTATTGAAGGTTTAGTAGCCTGCATAATATTGTGGATATCTTGCTCTAGAGCCACCAAACGCCTCTTGCCATAAATCGATAAGGACCAAGATCTTCTCTTTGAAATGGAAGTCCGGCTATATGCATCAATAGATACATTTGATTAGAGGTACAGAGGGAGAAAGAAAGATAGTAATTGTCCTACCAAGACCAACTAAGAAGGACCTTACTTTTTTCTTAACTATCTGAACCATCTCATGAATAACACCCTTCTCAGCCACATGCATATGAACCATGTCACCATAGTTCTTCACTATTGTCTCAAGCAGCTATAACATAACAAACGCATGATGACTGGGTATACTATCATTGCAAAACAAATGAGAAAGATGAAATTATGAGAAAATAATGTACCACCATTTCATTTTCGTTACAAAACTTGTCAGTTACAAAATCCTCATCATGTACATTAGTATCATGAACAAGTAATCTTTGCTCACTATCCTCTTCTTTCACCTTTAAACTTGACTTTGCATATTGTATATCTCGTCATCTAAACACACACAAAGAACATCAACAAAAAAAGACACAAAGCCCTTAAACACTTGAAGTGCTGCATCGAAATTACCTCTCTGATATTCAAGTCTCTCAAGCAATGCCCCAGATTCCTAACATACGAAAGACAAATCATGAGGAAGAAATCGATAGTTTCACCAGAAATCTTAAACATCAGTAGATAAACCCCTTTTCCAGATAGCTGACCTAAGAGAGTCTTGAGGTTAGCAAAGCCTACAAATATTTTACCTTTGCTTCTTTGACAGCTGCCTCCTTATTCTATTGTTCAGTTTGTGAAGAATTCTTTCAACGAAACATTTTGAGTGACACTTGACTCCAATACCAAAATCTTTTATAGTATGTGAATTACCGACAATGAATACATCATAAGCTAACAATACAAACAAATTCCTTTGAGTCCAAAGTGAAGCAACATGAAATCCAAAAGGCTTAGATATCTTTGATTTAATAAATTTAACCTACGAGATAGCTATACTTGCCTCAGATATCTTTGATCGACCTCCAATTACGCGGTTTTGGACATCGATTTCACAGATATACTTGCATCATTTTCTCTCCCTTTTGCATGTCTTCTCTATGTGTTTGTCCACAAACGCCGGAAAAATACGGTTACAAGCCAGATTACAGTCGTTCTCTTTCCGAGGATTCAGTCACCAGCTTCATTCAGGCGAAAACAATACGGCAAATACAGATTCGTCGCCGGATTTTGTTGTATCGATAGATCGAGAGAGAAGAGAGAGTTTGTCGCGAGAAAGAGAGAGAAATTCAAGAAGGAAATAAGAGGTTTTTTTTAGGATTTTAATTTTTCTTCGGTCCACTTACGTGCTGACACGTGTTGTCTCTAATTTGCCAAAAACTTTTCTTGATTAAGAAACGATCTTTCACTTATAACCCACTTTACCTTTACTTTTTATTATATTTTTAATGGTAGAAACCCATTACAACCCATCAATAATGGTGGTCTTAGAGCACCTCCATTAGTGGATCTAATGGAGGTTCTTAGGATAAAATTAGTATTAAAGTAATGTTTAGATGATATTAAGTAGTAGATACGTATCTACTTTTAGGATTTTAAGAATTGGTAAGAAACGCCTACGTGGCATGCTATAATTGGTTGTATACTGTTTAGGGTTGGAAAAAGAAGGGGTTTGGTGAGTCGGTCTCATATTTTGCTTTTCGTTTATTTCCTCTTCTCTGTGGCCGCTCTTAGGCGATTTGGAATCCTCGACTCTTCCTCCTCTCCTCCTCCCCTCGTGAAATGATTTCCGGCTCGGTGGTATGGTTAGGCGTCGAAGGCTTGGCTCTTCTCCTCGGAGGGTACGACATGCATGTCGGAGCTCAAGATAAGGGTCGCAATTTCCATTATTAGGGTATATGTAAATCGATTTTATGATTTCAAATGGATGTTTTTAAGGATTTGATAAGAGGAAGTAATTAGGGTTTCGATAAGAGGATGTAATTAGGATTTCAAATTTATTTTTCTTTTTCGCTTTGTATGTTCCTTTCAAAGTCGAATTCCTGCTCGTTGTTGATTTTATCACATTTCTTTACCTATGTAGTCTAATGAGTCATTTCTTCAAACAATTAGGTTACAGATGTTGTTGGAGGAAGAATAAGGTGGGGGAGGTATATTGAGCATCTGATTGGTTCCCTTTGCCATAGCGAAAGAACATTTCGAAACATGGAACTTATTCTATTGCATGTATCAATTCTCTTATGAATTATCTGTCTTGGTCAGGCTTTGGTGACTGCAAGCAAAGTGGTCAAACTTATTGCCCCTTATATAAAATTAATTCTATTTCCAAAAAATTTATAGGTTGCATGGAAATTTTCACAGCAATGAGCTGATATCACAGTACATTCTGGAGGTTGAAGTTAGACATTATAACGTAAAGGCACTCATAGTGGATACCTCTTCTTTACGTTCATTTTGGCTTCACACTGAGAAACAACTCAAGCGCCTGGAAGAAAGTGTTAACAATGAGATTTACCAGCTTGCAAAATGTGTAGTAATGGATGAAATTGCAGAAACTAACAAAACCTCTCTCGAAGAAAAGTTGGTAGCAGATGCTAATACAGAATGTGAATCTGAGAACAGTGGAAGAGAAGGTGAGTTAGCTCTATCTAAAACAACTCTTCATTCCCATGAATTAGCTGATGTGAGCTGCGATGGATCTCCCACTAACTCTGGTCCTTATCCAGCTCCGCAGTCTGATGTTATGCCTTCAACTGAGACGCTTCAGATTGTTGGCTCCTCAGCTGTGGAAGATATTGACATGGATGTGGATATAGAGGTTGAAGAATCAGTTCCAATGTCTTCTACTCAAGTGGTAGATGATTCTGATGGTATTATTATGAAAATGTTCCCGGTACAAGTGAATTTGCTCCTGCAACAGCTTGTGCCGTTGAAGCTTACTATGATTTTAATGGTGCTGCTCTGCTGTTTCCTGTCATTAGTACTGTAGAGTCATCACTGCATCACACTAGAGCTGGATCTGCTAATAACAATATTTCAAGTAATTTCTCTACAGCTGTAGAGCCTTGTACCAAATCCAATGAATCTGCTGAGATGTATATTATACATATATTTGGTGTTTTTAATTTCTAAATTTTAAAAAAATACATAAGAGTCTACTATTGGACAATACAATTTTACATTTCTAAACATAAGCATCTAAACTGTTTTTAATTATTATAATGACACTAAAATCCCCCATTAGGGGTTCTATACAATGGAGATGGTCTTAGACTTTGCGAAAAAAAGGAAAAAAAAAGCTTTTTTTTTGTTATAAACAAGACAAGACTGAGTAAAGAGAATTGTGTGAAGATGAAATCGAACGGCCAGAAATATAAGACCAGCGTAACTGATTCAGCTTCAAGATCAAGCCACGTGGCTGAATTTCGTCATGACTCCTCTCAGAGTCATGTACACGTGTTCCCAAGCCCTGCTTCTTTCATATAACTGACCCCACTCGTGTTGTCCGAAAATTACACAAAACAGGAAACGCTAAAGGCGGTAGTGAGAGTGCGAGGCAAAAGAATAACAATTCGACGGCAAAATGAGTTCCGGTATCGGAAGTTTAGTGAAGCTCATCTTTAAGAACTTCGATGTCATTGCTGGGGTATATATATATATATATATATATATACTATATATATATATATATATATATAAGTAACATTTAAGCCTATTAGTTTAGTTTCTTCTTTAAAAATTTTCCATTAATTTGATTTAATTTATTTTTCTTTTGGTGTTCAGACCTGTGATTAGCTTGGTTTATCCTCTGTAAGTCTTATACAAGTCTTTCTTTCTAAATTCTTAACTCGAGAATATAACAAATCTTAAGACCTAGTATAATTAAGAATTTGGTTTATATAGATACGCTTCAGTGAGAGCAATAGAGTCGAGGACTGGTGGAGATGACAAGCAATGGTTGACGTATTGGGCTATCTATTCACTTCTCAAACTCTTTGAGCTCACTTTCCACGGTCTCATCCAATGGTAAATTTTCATATAGTTTGCTTGAGGTGCAAGCTTCGACTTGTGAAAAATAGAACACTGTCGTATGTATGTCTATTTCTAATTACCGTTATAGCTTGAGCTCTTGAAAACTTGTAATATATTAGTATCTTGGAAGTCGCCGCCTGATATTAATTATTAGATGAAAATGAACTGTTTTAAGGGTTTTTAGAGGTGTCCTTATTTTTTGCTTTCTTGAAATCCAAGCAAGTTGCTTCAGTTTCTGAGCAGACCGGGCTTGGACTACCCAACAAGCTAGGACTTTGAGTGTAGAGGCGGTTTATAGCATCTCCAATGAGAGATTTCGATAGAACCGTGTCATTTGGCTTAAGAGTCTCTAGAGAGTCTCCCTTCCTTTTTCTTACCTTTTTTTATTATTATTTTAATAATATGTTTAGCTAGGATACTCAACAAGAACAATTTTTTATGGGCTTTTAAGCATCCAACAAAGACTTTTAGCCAAGTTCATATGGTTCAATGTTTGTTATGCCTAGACCTAGTGGTTCGAGAGAACTGAAGTTTTAAGATTTATGTTATGATCAGGATTCCATTATGGCCATACGCCAAGCTCGCCCTAACTAGTTGGTTGGTCCTTACCGGGATTAAGCGGCGCTGCTTATCTCTACGAGCACTATGTGCGTTCATTCCTTTTGAGCCCACATACTGTTAACGTATGGTACGTGCCAGCAAAGAAGGATGACGACTTAGCATCAGCCGCTGGCAAATTCACTCCAGTAACTGATTCTGGTGTGCCGCATGAGAAGCTTGTGAGCTCGGTATGACTTCGTCTTAATAGCTCTCTTAGTACTCTATTTACTTCAGTCTCTTAAGATTCAATTTTCTTGATCGTTTCTACCTTCAGGTGGATACATCATCCAAATATGTTGGTCACTCGGCTTTTGACGACACCTATAGTTACTAGTACATCTCTTTCGTGCTGGTTAAGGCTGAATATCGTTACTGATCTTAGCGTATCATATCCTTTGTTTTTTCTTTTCGTTTTTGAGTTTTATGAACTCGTTGTTACAGTTAAGAACTTAATAAAAGTTTGTGCATTGATAACTTATTTATCTCTATTAGTTTACGGACTATTTCGGTCCGAACCTGAGAACAAGTTGTTGGCCTTCAAAATATTAATTCCTTCACACAAAGTACCAACAAGAGCCAAAATTTTCCAGCTCTACAAAACCGAGTACCTACATGCATGCATTCATTTAGTTTTCTATGTAAGCAAACATAGAAACAGAACCGGTTATGAGCAGAGTGGTATCGGTTAGAGGCAGAACCGGTCTGGAGAAATGGTTTGGTAGAGAGGTTTGTGCTAGATTCCGTCGTTAGTGCGTTGATGCAAAAGGAATAGCCTTCACATGGGCGATGTTTTGCCTAAACACTTTAAGCTGGCCAGAGACTTTTAAATGTTAGATAAAGGAGATCCACAATCCACATAAAGAATGAGCTTAATTATAAACCTTCCTTCAAGTTTAAGTGTCTACACGCAAATCAATAAGCCTACTCTTCACTTCTTATTATGTTAGTATTGATTGTAGTATGACTATTTTTCTATCACCACTTGGAAAACACTTGTGTGTATTCAATTATAAGTTAGTAAAATAGTAGTAGTTTTATATATATATAAAGATAGAACTGTAACTAATCGTATACACAATTATACATACAAAAAATCATAGGACAACCTGTCACGAAAATATTTTAATATGATCTTCTTTTGTTGTTTGTCATTTTTAAATGAATATCTACCTTGTTTTTGACGAAAGAAAATGATTTTCTACCTTATAATTTAATGTTTGTACACTAGACATATGTAGCTTTAGTGCTCCGATCTAAAGTAGATAAAGTATATATTCAATGGGAATAGCTTAAAATGTGTTAGTTCAACTAATTATTATATATTCGATGTGTTTGATTTGTAAAAGTATATAAATACACTGAAATCATTATATCTACTGCATAGAAAAATTATTTTTCAGTAAATAATATTTCATAACTATTTTTTTTTATTTTATTTTATCAACGACATAATAACATAACAAAGACAGTTAGATTAAAAGAAAAAAAAAATTTATTACAAAAATTAAAATGATAGAAAGGAAAGCGATAAATATACGTACAATAAAAAGTCATTAATGATTTCTATATTAATTATTTTAATCAATATATTAATAAATTAATAATTTTTATAAATTAATAAGAAATTATATTTTTTATATAGTTTCAATATTATTAATTTATAAAAAAATTTACCGAAGTGTACAAAAACTACTGAGTAATACAAAGGAATATAATAAGAAATATCTATTTTGAGCTCTATATTGTATATAATACCTATTTTCTAAAACATTATGAGAAATGCACATTTTCTTAAAAAGGATATATACGAAATGTCGAAACTAACCTCGTAAAGTAACTTGATTCATTTTAGACTGACTTAAGCGATTGCACATGTGTTGTACAAGAGTAGAGTACGTGAGTAGTATGAAGCACATGTGTTTTGTTTATTAAAATTTGATAAAATGAGTTCAATGTTTTGCTAAGATTACAAAGAAGGTGAGACGAGGGACAAAGGTAATGCACAAAAGACAATATTACAGATGGACAAAACATAACTCAAAAGAGTTGAAAGAAACATGGAGATTTTCAGGTTGATGCTGAGATGCGTCGTTAAGAGCGGATAGGGACATAAGGTTTTTATGGATAAGCTTTGTTGGTTAGGGACATCCTGAGAGACGTTGCAGAGATCCTCACTGTTGTTGTGGACATCTTTAGACTGGATGTTGAAATAAATTAAATGGATTAAAAGCATATGAGTAATTTGTGTTCGATAGAAGAAGAAAAGAAAAGAAAAAAGAGAAAGGTAGAAGATATTGAAAAGAGATATTTATTATAACTAAAATTTAAAAAGGATTATATAAGCCATAATTTTCTCTGAATACAATTAGAATTTTGATAAGTATGGACGTTTATTCGCATGTTGTTGAACGTCCACATCATACCAAATATATACCCAACTTCACTAAATTACGTCACACTGCAGATACGTTTTGTTTTACCTCTATAATTTTCTACAACTGACCAAACTTACTAAATACCAAACGTAACAAACTTTTTCACCAAATAAAAATCTAAATATGAAATCAAGTAAGAGAAAGAAAGCTAGAAAAGATCATTTACGATAAGAAATTCTTAAAATAGCAAATAGTAACAAGGATAATAATTTCACACGAAAAATATAATCTCAATTGGGCAAGAAAATATAAAATTGAGATAATATGTTTCCATAGAAATGTATATTACCATGTTACTACTGAATAAAGGTTACTCCACGTGGATGAGAGCATTACATTTGAGTTCAAATTTGTGAACTCACAATAACTTTTAATGCTGTTTTTCTATATAACTATACAACAAAATTATTTTTATTTGTCAATAACAGATCGATCAAATTCAATTAATTTATAACTCATTTCTAATTTTTCAAACTTATTATAATTTAATAGATAGAAATTAAATTTTAATATTAAATTATTAAGATAGATTATTTAATTACTATGTGAAGTAATTCGTGTTCTGTTTTTTTTTTTAATTCTTTTTATATTATTATAGCTAGTATGATTTTTTCTTCAACAAATATTATTTTATATGTGGCGGTCATATGTCTATAATTTAATTTTAAAATACTAAACTTGATTAGATTAAAAATAATAATAATAAACGCTGGTTCACGCGAGACATCTCGTAAGTAGATAATATAAAATTAATTAAATTGTTTTCTAACTTTTGCACTTTTCCTCTTTTTTTCTCTCTCTTTGCTTCGTTCTCCGTCTTTTTCTCTGCTTCAGTTTCTTCTCTTCGTAACAAGCAAAAGCCCCAAACGGATCGAATCAATTTTTTCTTTTTTTGAAATTAAAAACCTTTCTTTTTTGTTTCTCCTAACCGAAATTGATTCTCTTACCTTCTAAATCGATCAATGCCCGTATTATCTCATTGCATCTGGGTTTTCCATTTGAAAGAACAATAAAAGAGCTTTCTTTTGTTTTTTAGAGATACTGTTTCAAAATGGCGACCAACATTGGGATGATGGATAGTGCTTACTTTGTTGGAAGAAACGAGATTCTCAGTTGGATTAATGACCGTCTTCATCTCAATCTCTCTCGTATTGAAGAGGTTATTACTATTATCGTCTTTGCTGATTTGATTGTTTCTATCTGCATGTGTGTTTCAATGGGAGATTTTTTCATTGGTTGCATTGTCTATTAATTGGTTTCAAAAGGACGAGCCTTTAGCTTTAAAGGGTTTTCTTTTTTTGATAATGTCGGTGGCTTAAGACGATTGATTTTGAGAAATGTAATGTTGATCTGGTGCAATTTGTAAGGATAAATTGGGGGAATAGGGTTTTGAACTTGATTTGGGTTTGATTTGTTCTCATGATTTGATCCCTGTTGCTTTCACTCAAATTCTTGATAGTACATTTCTGATCTATACAACTACTGTGTTGAGGATATGGCCTACGTCAGTGAGAACATGGTTTCTTTTTGTTCTGTTGATGGTTGAGGTGTTTTTGGATGTGTAATAGGTATGCAATTACAGTGACTCTCTGATGGTTCTTGCTGTGTGCATTTGATAAGCAATTCATGTGTTTGTCTGAAGGATCGTTACGAGTGTAATTGCACGAGGAACAGTGAATCCAATCAGAACTAATATCGGTTTTCTTTTTTTCCAATTCATGTTTTTGGCTTTAAAAAGAGTATTACTTGCAATGTGTGTTGCATAATATGGATTTTTCAGTTTTGATGTTGAAATGACTTCAAGATTCACTAAAATGGTCATGAAATGTGTTTACTGTTTTAGACCTGAAAGTTAACAGTGTTATTCTTTTTAGTTGTTCGATTTCAATTGATACACTTGCAACTATGCATTGATATATGGTTGGGTTTTGATAGGCTGCATCGGGTGCTGTGCAATGTCAAATGTTGGACATGACCTTTCCAGGCGTTGTGTCAATGCACAAGGTGATTATATTTTACATGTTTATCGGCATTTTTTGTTTGTCTCTTGCAATCGTTTTCTCTTTCAGAGCAATCTAAATATCACACTTTTAGGTTAATTTTGAAGCAAAGAACGAGTACGAGATGATACAAAACTACAAGGTCCTGCAAGAAGTCTTCACCAAACTGAAAATTACAAAGGTAAATCGGTTTTGGATACATTTGATTGGTCTAAAGATAGTTTGGCATTCAAAATATATATATCACTCACAGCGTTGTTGTCTTAATGGAAAATATTTCAGCCATTGGAAGTCAACAGGCTTGTCAAAGGCCGACCTCTAGACAACTTGGAGTTTCTACAATGGCTGAAACGTTTTTGCGATTCCATTAATGGTGGCATTATGAATGAGTATTGACTTTTCTACTATCTCTCATGAGTCATGACTTTTTCTTTAAAATAGTTGAAACTAAAAGTGTTCTTGATATTACTCCAATGGTTTCATCATTGTAGGAATTATAATCCAGTAGAAAGGAGATCAAGAGGTGGCAAAGAGAAAAGCGTAAAGGGAACTAGTAAGGTCTCAAAGTCACTGCAGACAAATAATATGCATCATCCTCCAGTCACTACTACCAACAAAGCACCTGGTCTGCCCTTCAAATTACCTTATCTCTTATCATATTACTTGCCTATCCAATCTATATAACTTTCTCGAGGTTGTCAAAAAAATTTTAACTTCTAGGTTCAAAGCAAGCCAAATCACATTCAACTGGAGGTGGGAGCAACTCGTCAGCAGAAGTGCAAGCTCTGTCAAAGGAGGTAATTAGCAACTCTATTAACCATTCAGTTTCATTATTTTCTTCCTGTTAATGAGAATAAACCTGCAATGAAACTTTTTTTCACATAAGCAGCTTGAAGATTACAAAGTCTCGGTTGATCTCTTGGGAAAAGAAAGAGATTTTTACTTTTCCAAGCTTCGGGATATAGAGATACTATGTCAGACTCCTGAACTAGAAGAGCTTCCGGTAAATGTCATAGCAATGCCGTTCTTTGATATTGTCTTTGTGCCTCTTCGTTTGAACTTAAATCATTGAGAATCTAATTATTAATATGTATTATTGAAACTACAATATATGCAGATAGTGGTAGCAGTTAAGAAGGTATTGTATGCAACGGATGCAAGCAAATCTGTACTTGAAGAAGCTGAAGAGTGTTTAAACCAGTCTCTAGGTCTTGTGGCTGATGATGACGAAGGAAAAGAAGAAGGAAAGGAAGAAGAAGAAAAAGAAGAAGCAGAGGCAGAGACCGAAACTTAAAGTTTGAAAAGTAGAGGACAACGATGGTCCATTGCCTTGTCTTAGAAGATAAGATAACTTGGAGAAGAGGTTGTTTGCACCATACTCAATTTACCCGAACCGGTTTTTTGGTTTTATAGTCAAACAAACCGAATCTGTTCCTTTTCCTAAATTTGTATTTTTTTTCACAATGTCTGTCTTGCAGGATTGAACATAACAAATATAAAGATATAAACCTAAGATGTGAAAGCTTATAAAAAAAAGTGGATATTCTTAGCTTGGAAGGAAAAAATAAAATAAAACAATGTAATTGCGATTAATTTAAGGCTTGATCATTAGTGTTTTTTACATGTTGGTTTTATGACTTTATATTGACTTTTATGTTGTAAAAGACTATACGTTAGTAATAACTTTAATATTAAGACATTGAATTATAATGATGAAAAAGTCTCATAAACAACATATTGGTGTATATCTATCTCACATTTATGTTATTTGTCGGTTAATTTAGTCATATATTTATTATAGGATTCTAAATAATGATTTAAGAAAAAATAGACATTGACCTAAACAAAATGGTTAGGTATAAAACGTGTATCGGTCGTGGCCTCATAAAGAAGACTCGATACACAATTCTCAATGTCCAAAAGCAAACAGATATCTTCTAATGTGTACTTTAGTCATTTCATCTCACCAAACTGATTCAAAGGGTAATTTCGTCATTTCAGTTTCCCAACTTGATTCGAAGGGTGATTTCGTCTTTTCAGCTTCACCCAACCCGCTTAACGAACTCCAACACGGAAATGACATATCGAAGATTAGATTATAAAAAACAGCTAGCGGCCGCAACTTACAACAATTGTTTTTTTATATTTATTATTACACAAGAAATCATTTTTATATTTAATATAGATAAATATATTTACGTGTTAAATGTTTGTTTACGTCTTCTACACGCGGAAAAAGACAAGCCAGACTAAATATTTAGGTTTAAAACTTTATTATTATAAAATAAATATTAAAAAAATGCAAAACAGACGGTAACAGAAACAAAAGGCGGTTCTTTTAGTTGCCATTGTTGTTATATATAAAAGCACTTGGAGCTCAAGTTCTTTTGCTTTCTCCATCTCATGAAAATATAAAGCTTAAGAGATTCATATTTTTTAAGATCTTTTTGATTCAAATGGATTACTCAAGAGCCGAAGTTGAAGCTATTTACGATTCTTCAGAGCAAGAAGGATCAACGATATCGGAATCTGGAAGTTGTGATTCGCATTCTGATCAAACTCGACCTTGTTTTGCTGACGAACTCGGGCTTATGGAATTGCTTGAAGGAGATAAAGCTCATGATCTTATTTATCGTAATTGTAAATCTGGTCTCGGTGATAGATTTGAGATTGTCTCGGTTCTCAGAAATGGATTTCGAACTCTTGGATCTCGTGCTAAGCTCAAGACCTTTCAGATTTTCCAAGAAGCTGTGGAGAAGAAACATGGTGAAGCTAAGGTGAAGTACGGTTGGTGCTCCGTCGAGAAACGAGAGCTTAAAACGATTCTAGATTACGGATTTAGCGAACCACTTAGAAACGATGGTTCTTGTGGCCGTGGATTGTATCTCTCTCCTGATAGTTCTCCTCTCAATTGGTAAGAAAAAGTTTAATCCTTTTTCCTTAAAAAAGGTTTTTAGTTTCATTGGTCTCATTTTCATTTTGGTTTTGTTTCTTTAGTTTAAAGGATTCAGCTTCAGAAGCAGAAGATGGAATGAGATTCTTATTACTTTGTAGAGTTCTACTAGGAAAATCAGAGATTGTTCCTCAAGGCTCAACTAGATCGTATCCAAGTTCACCAGAATTTGATTCAGGTGTAGACGATATAGCTTCTCCGAGCAAGTATGTTATGTGGAGCACACATATCAACACACATGTGTTGCCTGAGTTTCTTGTTTGCATCAAAGCTTCATCTAACTTTACTCGTAAGTAAAACCAAAAGAAGAAAGCACTCAAATTTTGATTTTCTTTGGTTTCATTCACTGGTTTTGACATACTTGTTACTGTTTTATAGGAAGTCCAAAGAGATTGAGATCACCATGGATGGCATTTCCTGTATTGATCAAAGCATTGTCGAAGTTTCTACCTCCTTCCCAAATACTCATCATTCAGAAACACTATAAAGATCAACAAGTAAGTGTTTCTGTTGTTTCTTTCTTCTTCCTTTTTTTCTCAGGTAATTTCACATTCTAAGTGTTGTTTTCCTTTGATTCTCACAGAACCGGAGAATTACACGAAGCGAACTGATACAACGAGTCAGAAGTATAAGCGGAGACAAATTACTAGTTCATATCATCAAAGCCTTTGGACATAAAGTACAACAGTAAAACTGGACTGCAAATCACTTTGGGTTCTGTTTCTCGGACACTATGACCATGCTTGTACTTGTCTTTTAACTTATATTAAAGATTCTCGTTTTCAGATCAGGATTGGTATGCGGATGGTCTCTATGGCTAAGCCATGTATGTGATAAGACTAGAATCATTACTATTCAAGAGGATAATGACGAAAAGAATTGTGTAATAGATCATTTGTGATTGGTCTGATTAGGGTCTTGACAGCATTATTAATGAAGAACATTAACAATTTATAACTTTGTTTCACTGTTCACTCTTTCTTTATCAACCATTTGCACAATTCTTCTTTTGGTCTTACTGTAAAACGGATCTAATAGATTTGCAAAAAAGGCAATTATTAATAATAAAGATTCTGGATGACTTGGGTTCGTTTCCAGTTTCACAGTATCTCTCCCTCACACACACTCTCTGTCTCACTCTCTCTACCCAATGGCTAAGTCAATGCTATTGAAAACTTCATCTTTTAAGATTTTATTCCCTCGTGTAACTACTAGTAGATAATACAAAACTCCTTTTATTCGTTGCAACAGCAAACTAAGAGCTTAAGTAGATGGAGGAAGTTCCCATCCTTGTGGAACAGGACCATAGTCATAGATGACCTCTCTGTGGCACGACCAAACCAGCTTTATAGCCTCAGGTGTCCCTATCCCAGCTCCTCTCGGGTCTCCCGCGGGTCCAAACCTGTGTTTAAATGTTATATAACATTTCGTCCAAAAGATATAATGAAAGATGATAATTTGGTTTTGTTTTATCTATCTCACCAGTGGTTCTGAGGAGCTCCAGTTGTTCTTCCTCTGAGTCCAGCATATGTAGTCCCATTCACCGAGTTCCCTATTACTTCCTGCACAGATTTGTTACATCAATATCGAGGGGAAATAGGAGAAGAGGTTGATTGATGATGATAATAGTGAAAAGCTTGCCTGGTTAAAGATAGGATCATTTGAGACAACGGCTGCAGTTAGATGAGCATGCATCCTCTCCAAAGCTTCCAACACTAAAGATAGTTGATCCTTTTTATATTCCGTTACAATCTGAATATCAGATACAGAAACAATACTACGCATTTCAGTAAGGTAAACACATAGATCATTCAGATCACGAAAATAAGTTAATATAGCGGTTTAACCTGGAAAGGTCCAAAGATTTCTTTGGTGACAAGTTCGTAGGTTTTACTATCCTTCAAGATTTCTTCAATGGGAACATAAACTGCAGTGGGCTCCAAAGCTCCATAGATAGAAGGAATTGAATGATTCTTCAATTGGTTCCCACCAAAGAGTAGCTTTGAACCTGGAATCTGAAGCAGGTTCTCCTTGTGCTGCAACATTGCCTCAGTTGTGACCTTGAAACAATAGATGAAAGATACAGCTTTAATGATACAATCTCATCAGATGATTAACAGGTGGGGAAATTCTGATACTTACTGTGAGGACAGGGCCAATGGTTAAGTCTTCCATTTTGCGCCTTTCCGCTAGTTCTTTTAATTTGGAAACAAGAGGGGTTTTTGACCAGTTCTGTGCAGAGTTGTTTCAAAACAAGGAAATAAATTGAAGATAACAAGGACAGAAGAAAAGATAACCAAAAGGATTCAAAGGGAGCTTCAACATTAAAGATTCAAGATTCAACTCACCTCGTGAATAAAAAGCATAGACTGTGCAGAACACTTCTGTCCACTGCAAGCGTACGCATCTTGATCACATTGCCAAGCAACGTAATCAACCTGACATTGGAAACAAGATCAGGATCACAATCACATTAAAGGATACTTGTGGAAATATATTTAAGAAGTTTATCATAAGAAACCTCTTGAACATCTGGTCCTAAGACTTTCCAATCAAATCCAGCATCTTCCAATCTGATCCGACCCTTAAGGTCAAGTGCCAACTTTTCGGCTATTCTAGAGCTACCCGTGAAGAGGGTCATCCGTGGATTTGCCTAACAAAAATTACACAATGGACAAGAGACTGAATTAGATCAACTAAAAAACCTGTGAAAACAAGACTTAAGGATTCCAGAACTTATATACCTCCAACAAAATCTTGTTCATTGTCTTTCCATCAGAATTTATGAAGTCAACATCTTCAACGGGTAAACCACAATAATGGAGTAATCGCATCATTTGCTCCATTACAATGCTCACCTATCCAAGTAACACGTTAGAACAATCATGATAAAAAATTAGTGTACCGAGTTACATAAAAACAGAAAAGAAAACACACACATGGACAAGGATATAACTTTAAACAGATGGAACCAATGCGATTAATATGATGTGAAAAATAACTAATACCTTGCTGTCCACTTTGAGAAGAGGTTTGTTACCCATGTATAATGCCCCCATCAACTGAAGAAGTGGAATCTCAAGTGGAAAATTGAATGGTGTAATAATCGTTACCTGCATCACAAATCTATGAATTAAGAACAAAGCACAAGACAAAACTGTCTTTAGTTATAATCATCTATGAAGAATGCCTTACAGGACCATAAGGCCAACGGTAACCATGACTTTGCTGCCCAAGATGATTTCCAGGTACTGCAAAAGACCGTGCCAGGAACCGCACCTGATAAGAAAAGTGGTGCAGAAGCATTAGACAGATATTCTATGGATGTAACTTCAGAATTCAGCCACGGAAATGAATTGTATACATAGGCATTTTTGAGGAAGAACAAACAAAAGTTACTGTGGACAATGCTTCAAGTATCATATGGTTCTTGATACTGATAACCTGGGATTAGCATAATAAAGGTGAAGAGATCCATATACCTGATCACCGCAAAAGTTTTCCAGAAACTTCCGTGTAACAAAGACTTCTCCAGCAGCTTGCTGGTAACTCTTTGGAGCAACCCTTTGAATTAACCTCGCAAAGAAATCAGCTACCTAATAGTGTATATACACAGAATATAAGAAAAACAGTAGCTCCATGTGCAAGTTAATAGGGGAACCTGAATTTTGAATTCAAGGCATTAAATTCAACAAAGAAAATATGTGTTACCTTAGGCAAGGCAAGCATATGAGCTGCTTTTGTCGAGATATCTCCATATAAAAGGTATCTGTATAAAACATGACCAAAGGTTTTAGTATCTTTATACATAGAGCAAAATGAGAAATAACAGCAAAAAGAAATGGATACAAATACATTAAGCCTCAACCAAACCATACCTCTCCGGAGATTTGAAAGGGTTATGGAGACCATGTTTCGGGCACTGGGCTAAGCTATCCACAAATGGCTACAACAACATAGAACAAAGGGGAGAAAAAAGTTAGATATTGACACGGATACCATGTTTGCAATACGATTTATCAGTTTTGATGTGGGCTCGCACCTGAATTCCTGATTCATCCACTTCAGCAACTTTAATGAAAGGTTCTCCATTTAGAGGATCTAGAAGCGTGTTATGATTTGACGATCCTATCCACTTTCCCTGCACTATAGACATATAGTGCTCAGAGATTCCACAAGAGCACTTAAAAAAAAAAGCTTTTACCCATTTTAATGACTTCAGCGCATAAACAAAACCCAACAACCAGAAGTATGACAGTCACTGAGAAGTCAACACCTACCAAAGCTCTGTACTTCAGCAGGATGAGCGCCAGATAGCTCCTCGGCATCTACGGTAGCAAAAGGTATTGAATGATTCAATCTGCAAAACCCATAACACAAAATTCAAAGTCAAACGAACACTTTTTTGAATGAATCACATTCAGATATTATCTAGTAATCAGAAAGAGAATTAAACAAGCACACATATGTACCATCTCAATCTCTAATCAGCTAAAAGCTCCTCTTCATTTCATATATAAGAGATGTAGATACTCGATTGTCAAAATCTCATATTTTAAAAACACCAAGTTGCTAAAGTTTTGTTTTTTATATATAAATCCTTACTGCAAACTCCTGTCTAATCGAACACATTCATTTCAAAAGATAAGAAATTCAATTATTTAAACGAAAACATGCAAGCCCCATAAAGACAAAAAGAAAAAAAAGGTAACTTTTTCGCGAGATTAAGAAGAATAAAAGGCAAAGTTTCAAACCTGGAGAGAATCAAAGAAGCAAGCGAGGTGGAGGAATTGTCACAAAGAGACTTAGCTCTGAGTGCTCTGCTCGCCAAAACTCTGTACATTGCGTAAGATCCAGAAGAGACGGAGAGAAATAAAGAAATATCACGGCGAATCGAGTGATCTATTTAAGCTTATAAAAAGGACACATAGTTTCCTCTGATTTGACGAACACATAAATGATTTTAGATATTGACATTTAGTTTCCCTATATTTCTAGATTACTTACCGTTTCACCCCATAGTTTTAAATATTATACTCTACAATAAGGAAGAAGATATTATCTCTTCAAAATTTCCTCTGTGATTATATATGGAATGAAAATTTGAGTAATGAATTGGTTAAAACATTAAGGGAAATTCGTAATGAAATTAGTTTTATAAAAGAAAGCTTTCGGATGTTATTATCTACACTTTTTACTCATTCAAATTAAATAGAAAAACCCTAGAAAGTTAAAATGATCTTTGTCAATAAATTCAGGGATTAAAAATGGAAACTGTATTTAAAAAAGAAATATCAATATTTTTTAATTAATTGATAAATCAAGCTTGGTGAGTCATTAACCAAACAAAAAATATTGCTGAGTCACGTCTGATTGGGTTTGACGTATTTGTTTGTCTTTACGCTCAACTACAAATAAAATTCTCAATAAAATTCCTCGAAACATTCATAAATATTAATTATATTTTTACAAAAGAAAAAAAAAACTAAAAGAAAACATTTTCCCACAAGGAAATACTATTAAGAGATATTATTTGTTTCTTCTTTTCTGCAATATCTTTCTGTAGGTATTGTTATTTGGCGAAGAAAAAGAAAAACTCTTGTGTGATTCTCTCTATAAAATTTTGCTCTTCTCCACTCATAGCTTTTCATCAGTTTCTATCTCTCTTTCTCCGATAATCTACTTGTTGTTCATCGTTCCCTAAAGGTTGCATTTTTGAAAAACCTTAGTTTCTAGTGTTCTGAATTGATTCTTCACTCAATAATTCCTTCTTGCGAATTCTAATGAATTTGTTATTCCTAATGCTAATAAAAGTATCTGATGGATTCAAACCTCAGGCTTTATGGTTTTCAAGTTTTGATCATTCTCGTTTCTTCAATTGAAAGTTGGACTTAGTGAAGCTTTAGCCTTTAGGTCTTAAATTTGTAGATCTCTACCTTGCTACTACTTTGGAAACTTAAAAAAGCTGAAATTTTGATCAGCAGAAAAAGTAACAACGTTTGGATGCAGTGTTCACGGTTTAATAGGTTGCAACAATGGCAACTGCAGCAAGAAAGAGACTAATGTGGGATTTCAAAAGGCTACAGAAAGATCCTCCACTTGGAATAAGTGGAGCTCCACAAGATAACAATATCATGCATTGGAATGCTGTCATATTCGGGCAAATACATCATTTGTCTTGTTTATCTACTCTTGTCTTTGTAATCGAGTTACTAACTCCATTGTCTTTGCAGACCTGATGACACTCCATGGGACGGAGGTAATACTCATTGATTCGGGATCAGACATATTTTCGTGGAATAACAGCCTTAAAAGTTTACTAAGCTTGTGTTAATCAGGTACTTTCAAGTTCACTGAGGTTTATGTTTTACAGTCTCTGCTTTGTGACCCAAACCCTAGTTCGCCAGCAAATTCGGAGGCTGCAAGGCTGTTCAGTGAGAATAAACGAGATTATAACAGGAAAGTTAGGGAGATCGTGGAGCAGAGCTATGTATTATGTGTAATTGGAGCTTGAATTCTTATACATTCCTAAGAATTTTGGTGTTCCGAAATCAATCCTTATATCGAAAACATATTTGATTACTATGAATAATCAAGTTTGAACAGAGACATTGGAAAGAAGATATCAAATGAAGAAACATTAAAATAGAAGACAACACAATTACGAAGCAAGCAAATAAAATATGTGTTGCGTCTTTCAAACCAAACTTTTTGCAAAAACTATGTACCTTTGAACAAATCATTCAAACCAAAAGAAAAAGAGTTGATTGAGAGATGTGTTAAAAGCTTCTCTGGCACCACATTCAAACCTGGAGTTCTTCTCCTGCACCAACAACAACCTGCGACACGGATGCTCTATAAAAACAATTTGATTCTGTGAACTAGAGAAGTTTTTTGCTTACAGAGTTTTCTTTGTTCTCCATTTTCTTCATTTGCCTCAGTGTTTTAATTTCACCTACATGAAAGAACATTAAACACCTTAAGTCACATACAGTACACAAGTTTTTTAAAGACACTGTATGCTTTTATGTTAACCTTCTTTAGCAGCAGTTTTCTTAATCGACTTCCTTCTCTCTTCTTGTGTTTTCTTAGTCCTGGGTTTAGTGATCTTTTCAGATTTCTTCTGAGACTTATCGTCCTTGGTTACTGCAACTGTTCTTGAATTTGCAGAGTTGGTTGCTAGTGATTTTTTTGTCCACATTGGTTGGTTGTTCTTAGAGACAGCCTCCTTTCCATTTGCTTGTTTTTTGTCTGCAGGTTGAACTATAGTCTCCACTGGAACTCCATATTCTGATTCTTGCACAACCTCTGAAACATCATCCTTTTGATTCACATTGATTACATCCAAAGACCTTATAGTTCTTCCCTGTGGGATAGTTTCCGAGACCTCTTCCTCCTTCGTTGTTTCTATGACAGAGGAATCTTGCACAGCATCATCTTTCGTGATCTTTGATGTTGTGATGTTAAAATTTTCAGGAGTGGAGAATGAATACCGGACATCATTATCGTTGTTCCGAGTCACAGTAGTTTCTTCGGTTACACCAGAACTGGCCTCTGGGATCTGCATCGGCTTGGATTCTTCTGATATATTGTATACTTCAGATAGTTCCTTAATAGCATTTGCAAGCCCATCCATGTTATTGCGACAAACATATGATTTCAGCTCTTCTTTCATCTGGTCAAGTGGCTAATTTCCAAAACACAAACGCAGTGAGTTAATAAGAAAAAAACAATCAAAGCTTCCACTGGATTTAGCATTTTACCTCACACCCTGCATGAAGAGCAAGTTCAAAGAAACCGAGAGATATTGAATGTTTCGCCGCTGATTCACATAGCTTAATATGAGCCAGCCAATAAGTAGAGGAAGACAAATCTTCAACTTTTCTCCGATTCACTGATCTCAGATTACTAGAAACAGGTGTTTCATTCAAGCTCTTAGTAGCATTGCCTGATCTCTTTGTCTTGCTCTCTGAAAGAGAAGTGATGCTATTTCTGACTGATTTAGCAGAAGAATTACTCGTGGCCTTGCTTGGAATTGACAGTCTTCTGGGTGGAAGCTTGGTGCGATCAACACTCTTCTTCGCAGACAAATCAAGAACTGTAGTACTCTGACTAACAGCTGATGCAACTCGTGCCCTGAGATTCAAAGCCCACATAAGTATATAATTCAAAAGACAAATTATACTGAGAAGTTTATAAAATTCAGAACTGCTACAACAAGTTTACAATAACTCAGACTCAAACTAGACGATTGAGTTTCTAAAATTGCAGGACATATAGCCAAATTCTGGAAAGAGTGCAAAAATCTTCTTTAAAAATCAAAAACAACAAAATGCAAGCTAGTGATGCAGAATCTAATCCTAACAAGATCAATGTCTCGCCAATTCCAGATATAAATTATTATTGCATCGAGAAATTTTTGTAAAGGTTCAGAAGTCTGCTAAAATTGGGTACAATACCTTCTGGGTGCTGAAGAACCTGAAAAATCTGGAACAGGAGGCTTCCCTTCTCTCGATTTAATAGCCGATCTGAGAGGATACCTCAGTTTCGAGGTGATTGAGTTTCCTGTTAAAAAAAATTCCACGAAAGCAAAAATCAGAACAGAAAATTTTACGAAAACTGAAACGATAAGTGAGATTCAGAGAGAAGGAATTGAAGAATTAAAGAGGAAGATTTACCAGAAGCAGCAGAGCTCACGCTCTTCTCCATCGATTTCTCCATTGTTAAACTTTACAAACTCTTACGTTTTTTTTTAAAGGGAAAGAGATAACTGAAAGTTTTAGTTTAAAAAGATGTGAGAGCGGGGAAAAATCTGACTTATAACAATGGAAGTCTGATCTGATTTTTGACTAACAAACAAAGTCGCGTATGACCCCAATACTTATTGCTATTTGTAATTTTAGCCCCATCATTTACATTTATGTCTTTCACCCATTCCGATTTGATCAGTGAATAGTTTTTTCTTTTTCTTTTTTTACATGTCAAAATTTATTAATCAACCAAAAATGTTATATACAAGTGGAAGCAAATGGGATCAGTGAATAATTTGATTAGAAAATAAAACTCAAACGTATATATTTTTGATTATTTTTAGGTTTGTACGATATCATTTTATGATCCGTTTTCATGAAGTAATGTATAATGGTTTTTATCAAAAGGAAAAAATAATGTGCAACGGAGAAAAAAAATCAGCAGAGAGGTCGTAACAAAACTTGAAGTTGTATTTGTTATGGATATCATAACAATCTCTCCTAGAATCCGAGTAAAGGATCGAAGAAGAATATCAAAACTGGTTAAGAGATAACGAAGCTAAAAGAAATTACTTCATATTCAAGCTTAATATTGATGTGTTCTTATCTTAACAAACAAGAGAGAAATTACTAAAGAGGAAATATATTTATGCAACTTATGTGTTTTTCTAAGCCATGTGCTCGCTTTTAAAGCAAAAAACAATAAATCGAGATATAAAGTGGTTTAGTAAACCATACATCTTAATCAAAATGAATAACCAATTGTCGATTGGTTATCTATAATAGTATTGATTTTATTGAAATCGATAAAATTTACTATTCAAGAGTAACGGAATAGTTAACAAAAAAAAAAGTAATGGAATGACCAAATTGACAAATAAAGTTTCACTGATTTCATGTACATCGAATTTACTATACACAATTGTATATATAGATCGAATTTGAGAAAGAAAAAAAACTAAAACTTATTATTTCGATTCACAAATTCCAGCAACAAGATTATTCAATGTGGTTTTTCTTTGATCTTTGACAATGAAACCTAAACCAACCAAATCGACACTACCAAAAAAAAACCACCACAAAATTCGATGCAAGCTTAATTTTGGTATTTTGTTTTGCTATGCCATGTGATTGGTTCTACTTCAAATTTGTTAAGAGTTGACAATAAACCAGTCAGGCAAAGCAATATGACAGCTCTTCTTGCCAGATTTGATATTCGTATTTTATCTTAATGATTCGACATATGAGATGTCTTGTTATCGTCTCCCGAAGACGGTGGTACACCAGCTAAATTCGGCTATTGCGAATTTCTGGTGGTTTAATTCTGATACGTCTACGGGTGTACATTGGCATAAGTGGATGAACCTGTGTAGACCAAAGGCTGATGGCGGATTAGGGTTCCACATACTAGAGGATTTTAATACATCTTTGTTGGCAAATCAACTTTGGCGGCTCCTAGAGTTTCTAGAGTCTCTCTTGACCAGAGTGCTAAAAGGCCGTTACTTTAATGACACTTGTCCGTTGAGGGCTCCTTTGCGAGCTAATCAATCTTATGGTTCGCGCAATATAACTTCGGCTAGACCTTTGTTAGTGAAAGGTTTGGTCAGAAAGATTGGGGATGGAAGGCAGATCAGAGTGTGGGAGGACCCATGGATTCCAGATGTTTTGCCTCGTCCGGCAATCGAGATGCCTATCACATTGTATCCTGATCTTACGCTGGATCAGTTCATAGATCATCAGTCAGGGTCGTGGAAGGAGATTTTGGTTCGTTAGTACTTTGATCCTATAGATGTTCAGTTGATATTGGGCATTCCGATTCCTAGTAGGTCACGTACAGACTACTGGGGTTGGCACTTCAATAAGACTGGTCGGTACTCTGTTAAATCTGGGTACAAGGTCCAAATTTTTAGGCTTTGTATGCGAAGGTGTTGCAAATTCAAACTCCAAATAAGATTCGACATTTTTTATGGCAAATCTCGGGTAGTGTCGCAATGAACCTGAATTTAGTGTCCCGGGGGATAAACTATGATCCAGGTTGTTTACAATGCGGGGCAGAGAGTGAGACTATAAATCACGTTCTTTTTCAGTGTTCCTCGGCGATTCAGACATGGGCTCTTTCGAACATCCCTCCAGTGAGAGATGTTTTCCCGGGGGATTCGATTTGGTATAATTTGAATTATCTTTTTTGGAGGCTTCCAGATTATGGAGAGGCACGCTATTTCCCGTGGTTGATTTAGAACATTTGGAAGGCAAGGAATGAACACCGCTTTTCAAACATATCGTTGGACCCAGTAGCATTTTAACACGGGCAAAAGGGGAATGTTCAGAATGGTTAGGGGCTCGATCACAGTTGGGAGCCCCTCGGTATCGGCCGTTGGATCACGTTAATACACGGAAATCCTCATGGATTTTCCCTTCTACAGCCATTTCAGCGTTTACGGGGATCAGGTGTCTCGTGGACGCTTCGTGGAAGATGACGGATATTCGTACGGGTTTAGGATGGTTCGGGTTTCCAGATACGGTAGAGGGTGTTTGTACGGGTGCTCGATGGGTCAATCGGAGTTTGTCGGCCTTACACTCAGAGGTTGAGGCTGTTTTGTGGGCTATGGAGTCAATGCTGGTGGTCCAAGCTATGGAGGTGGAGATGTCGACAGACTGTGAGACGGTGCTGGAGATTTTTGACAATGATGGGGAGTGGCCTGCTCTTTTCTCCCTTACCAAGAAGACTTCTTTCAGTTATCTTCTCTGTTTGTCTCTTTTACGCTTTCAGTTATATCGCGCCATCTCAATCATAAAGTGGATGCTCTAGCTATATTTGCTAGAGAGAACACTTATGATTGATTGTATGCTCTCCTTTTGTGCTATTTACATCTTATATATCACTGTCGCTGACAAAAAAAAAAATTAAATGTAAAAAGTCATAAAAATAATGAAAAGTATTGAAAAGCAGTGTTAATATGACTTTAAAATTCAAAATAAAGATTCTATTAATATAGTTTCAATAAAAATCAAATATATTGAATCGTTAAAAGATAAAAAATTTTAATCAAATTAATTACAAAAACAAAACTTATTCGCAAGTGACAGGTGGTAAGTCCACAAAAAGCATGCGCACTTGCATATCCTGGGTCAAATTTTCCTGCTTGTATTTGCAAGAACTTGGCTAATGGATCGGCCATTTGTGGCCCAATGTATAAAAAGAAAAAAACAAAACTTATTCTAAATTACACGGCGGAAAAAGATAACATTACAAAGAATATAAAGCAATAAAAATTAATTAAATACTATTTTTATTCGTTTTCAACTATATAAATATACGTAACACTATTTATATTATAACATATGTATACATACTTAAAATTTTAATATATCTATTGGTATACGAATCAGGTGGATATCTAATCTTTTAAGAAATGATATTATTATTTGTTTTATTTTGATGGATATTACGTTTGCTCCAAAAAGTTTATGGATAATTTTATACATTTTTTCATTTTGACTGGAAAACAATGGGAAATTGGTCGAAGTTTATTTGAGTTGCGAAAAGAGATGATAGAGATTGTTAAAAGAGATTTTGACAAAAAAAAAAAAAAAAGTTGTTAAAAGAGAAGAAAAAAAGAGAGAGTCACTATGAACCGTCCGATTAGGTTGATTTTGAATTTGAGGGCCCACATTTGTATTGTGTGGGGTCATCCTTTACTTTTTTCCTTCGTAGTTATTTGTTCAAAATTCAAATTCAAATAACGCGCAGATAACCGTTATTACATGAAACGGCCCATTAATCTGTTCAGATATTGGGCTTTGTTTGGGCTCATTTGGATAGTGTTAGTACAAACCTGAAGGCATTTATAAATCATGGATCTCAGTATTTGGAAATATCAAAGACGTAATCTGATAATTAGTGTTAGCTGGGTCACTCATGTTTTATATAGACATTTTACACATATTAAAAAATCATTAATTATTTTATTTTTTCTAAGCAAAATACTCTCTTCATTTAATATTAGTTGTCATTCTACAATATTCCATACAAATTAAGAAAATAGTTAAATATTCTATTATGTCTTTGATTGACTATTAAAATTTAAAACCATTTAATATTTTATTTATTTAATTATGGGCAAATGAAGTCATTTTATATTAAAAATGCATTGGAAAATGAAAATGGCAACTAAAATGAAACAAAAAATTTAACCTACAATGACAACTATTCCCTCTGTTTTTTATACTTGATGTTTTAGGCATTTCACACATATTAAGAAATCATTAATTGTTTTATTTTTTCTAAGCAAAATATAGTTTATCACAACTTCCAAAATATTTTAACCAATCACAAATCAATCTGCAGAATTTATGGAGTCAAAAATACCAAAAATGCAATAAATTTTGCATAAAAATCTTAAAACATCAAGTAAAAATAAACAAATTTTATTTCTAAAACATCAATTAATAAGAAACAAAAGAGTTTTTATTAATATGAATGTCACTATTACTTAATATTGAACCTTATTTTTTGTGTGGTAAGTTGGAGAATTACAATGTTGCCGAGTTTCCCACAACATTTAATTCAGTAAATCTAAGTTCATGTAATGACCCAAAACTTTAGCCCATTTAACTAAGCAGCCAGTCAAAAGTGAATGGACAAATCATTAGGCCTACAAATAATCAACTGCAAACAAGTAGATGGTATAATAATATACTTAACACAGCATAAAAATAGTTAGATATTAATTCTCCTACACAACATATTAGAATACTTGGGTAGATAGTATAATAACAATAAAAAAAACATGAAAACTAACCAAGTTGGTTTTGTAAAACGGAAATTCAAAGTATTGGTAAAATAAAGAACAATGTTTTTGCATATTGTTGTGAAAGTATATATAAATTGTGGATGTCATGTTCTTGTTTATTTAACTAATACAGTGGTAGATATTGTCTCCGTATTCCGACTTTATCATGAACACTAGAAACAAAGTAATCGATTTCGCTTCATAAAGAATAATATTATAAAGAATTGTTTATATAACAGTATTTTCTCCTTTTTTGAGTATGAATCACGCCTTAAACCGTCTGTCACATGAGATTAGTATATGATATGACTATTGCTCACTCTACCTTTCGTTTTCCGTTAAAAGGAGACTTCTAATTAAGATTAACTTAACTAAACTTAAATTAGCTCATAATTTTTGCATTTATAATTCCCTCAAAATTCTATCCATGTTCGGTGAAATTTAATTCAAAGACACCTTCTGGGGTTTATATCTATAGTACTTGTGATTTTTCGTTAGTGTATTAAATCGTAAACTATTTATGTCTCAAATTTAATATCGACTATAATCTTTACAACATTAATTATTATCAAAAGTAAACTAAGAGAAAGTCAGACAACTCAATGTCGTTACTATCAACGTTACCGGTTCCGTTTCGTCAATTACTAAATTGTTTTGGTATAACATAAAATAATTCCAATTGTCAATACTTTTCCGGTTTAATTCAACTTAATTTGGTTCGGTTTAATTATCATAAACCTTTTTTCGATTGGATCAAAATACTGAATTTTTCGAGTCGGGAGCCGCTTCTTCGTCTTCCTCTTCTTACTGGTTCTTCTTCTTCTTCTTCTCCGATTCATCTGAAAACATTTATCTTTCTTCCTTCGATGGGTGGAAAAAACAGGCAAAGATGGTTCTCTTTCCACCAAAGGTCTTCTTCCGCCACAGCTACAACTTTGCCGCAGCACAAACACGACGAGACTCCACCGGAGTTTCTTTGCCCCATCACCGGATTTCTCATGTCGGATCCTGTCGTCGTCGCCTCCGGTCAAACCTTCGAACGTCTTTCCGTTCAAGTTTGTCGTAACTTAGGTTTTCTTCCGGATCTCTTAGATGGTACCCGACCCGATTTCTCCACCGTAATCCCTAATCTCGCCATGAAATCCACCATTTTCAGCTGGTGTGACCGGAACAAAGTTGACCATCCACGTCCTCCAGATTCTGCTTACGTCGAGGGCGTGGTTCGTGCCCGAATGGATAAAAATCCGAGCCCGACTCCGAGTCTGAGTCCGGGTCTGGATACGAGGGATTCAGAGCCTGATTCTCTCCCTCCCGTAGCTGAGAATTCGCCTTCGGATTTGGATTACGATGCTGTAATGGAGGCGATTCGAGCTCGATCTAAGAATTCAGTGTCGTCGCCGACGACGTCTCTTGAGTCGGTCACGATTGATCAGAATCCATTTCAACCTACTCGAGCCGTTAGTATGTTCTCTTCTTCTTCGACTACTTCTTCTTCCTCTGGAGTTTTCGCTGGAGCCGATAGTCCATTTCGAAACGCTATCTCTTTCTCTTCCTCGGATCAATCTTCATCTTCTCCACCGATGTCACCGGAAGAAGAAGAGATTTACAACAAATTGAGAAGCACCGACATTTTCGACCACGAGCAAGGTCTGATTCTCCTTAGGAAGATGACGAGATCCAGCGAAAATCTTAGGGTTTCGCTCTGCACAGATCGGATTCTCTCTTTTCTCCGTTCACTTCTCGTTTCACGGTACAATCTTGTGCAGACTAACGCCGCCGCTTCGCTGATTAATCTGTCGCTGGAGAAACAGAACAAGGTGAAGATCGTAAGGTCAGGATTCGTTCCTCTCTTGATTGACGTTCTAAAATCGGGAACAACGGAGGCGCAAGAACACGTCGCCGGAGCTTTGTTCAGCTTAGCGCTTGAAGATGAGAACAAAATGGTGATTGGAGTTCTCGGCGCGGTGGAGCCGCTTCTTCATGCTCTTCGATCGTCAGAGAGCGAAAGAGCGCGTCAAGATGCAGCTCTTGCGCTTTATCACCTCACGCTGATTCCGAGCAACCGAGCAAGGCTAGTCCGAGCCGGTGCAGTGCCGACTCTACTTTCAATGCTAAGATCCCGCGAATCGGCGAGCCGAATCTTACTAGTACTCTGCAACCTCGCGGCTTGTCCTGACGGAAAAGGCGCAATGCTAGATGGAAACGCGGTAGCGATTTTGGTAGGGAAGCTTAGAGAAGGAGGAGTTGATTCTGAGGCGGCGGCGCGTGAGAATTGCGTGGCGGTTCTGTTGACGCTTTGTCAAGGGAATCTAAGGTTTAAGGGACTGGCAAGCGAGGCCGGAGCGGAGGAAGTGTTGATGGAAGTGGAAGAGAACGGGAATGAACGGGTGAAAGAGAAGGTGGCGAAGATTCTGCAGGCGATCAGAGGAGGAGGAGGTGGAGAGAATAAGTTTGGGGATAATGCGGAGGCGCGTGAATGGAACCGCATGGTTGAAGCGAGTGGGCTAAGCCGAGGGCATAATGGGGGTTTCGCTTACTCCTCCCAGTTCTAACGTAATTCTCGTTTTTTTGGCCGGCTATTGCTTCCGTCTTTTACCTTTTTTGGTGAAGTGTTATCTTATTTTTTTTATATATAAATGGGTGTAAATTATTGATTTTGTGTGAAGTGTAATATGTGGTTATTATTTTTTTATTCAAAAACATCCAAATGACAAAAGTGAATTGTCAATTTGTTTGTATACAAATGTCTAGCCTTTTTGCACTTATTTTTTAATCTATCCTTTTGCTTTACCTTTTTGTTAAATTGTTATCTTATTTCTGCTTTAATATTTGGTATAAATGGGTTGTAAATTATAAATTTTAAGTGGATTATTATATGTGGCTATCATCATTATTATTATAAATCAAAATGTAAAATTTTCAGATTTATGTGATGTATTATTCGAATTGACATGTAAGTAATTTGGAAAATACAGAGAAGACAGAATCAAAGTAAGAGAAAAGAAACGTGCGTGTAGTGAAGTGGAAACTAAGAAAAATGTATAAGTATAAAGTAAAGTAAATGAAAGTGGGAGTTATAAAGCATGTGGTCAAAGTCAGATAGTTCGTGTGAAGATGTCAGACGACAACAAACTCTCAATTATTCTGCAAAACATTCTCATACCATCAGATCCATGAACTTATACTATAAACTAACCAATCCTGTGTTCTTGCCAAATTATATATAGGCAACATGTAGGCATTGTTCACATAAATTTTGTTTCTTTATAAATATGTCTTTAAATCCACACAAAAATAATCAGGTTGGATTTTCATTGATCCTCAATCTCACACAACTGACCACTTCTTAACATTGTATTTCTGCTCAGCCCAAAATGTGATCTCGTGGGCTACAAAATTCTTGATCATAGTTTTGTCGTAATATGTAACGTTTACAGGATTAAATGAATTGTCAAAATTTTCAGTTTGAAATTGTTCTAATGGTGATTGAATTTGCTTAAATATCATTGATCAACAATCTATTTTTCTTTTCTTTTGGCAAGATCAAGTATCAACGATCTCTTATACTTGTTCAGTGAATACCATTGAAGTTCGTATATAAATAAATGTGATATAGGTGTTCATAAAAAACTCAAGTATATATATTTAGTGGAGAAAGATTTGTGTTCGTCCCTAGATTGCATTGCTTCTTCTTCTTTTGGGGCCAAAGAGTGCATGCTTATATAAAAATTAGTGTCCCTAAAAATAACTTAAAAAGACAAACTCATTTTCTTATTCTACTTTCGTCAGTCACGCCTTTATGTGTATGATTGGGTTTGGTATTGAGTCTTGTGATGTCAGTTTTTTGGTATGAAAGAAATATTTGTGTATAGTAATGAATCATGTAAATTGTATCCATCCAATCACTAAATTGTATTTTATCAAATAGTTAGATATTTATATCTACAAATCTCTACTGAAGAATACTTGTATTGACCCACATAATAAAATTTATACGATAGATGAAAATTGGTGTATCCTTATCCAGTTATTATCTTAAAAAGAGTTTAAACACAAATGAAAATCAAAACGGAAAATATGATATCTACTACTATCTATAGTTGGCATAGAATAATAATCACACCAACCAAACATTACATAAAATGGGTTTTGACTTTATGTTTGTCGACCTACTTGGAAAGACAAGACCATATGTTGGGGCATAAGCTAATGTTATCCACAAGGTTCATATTATGTCATCTTATTAGCTTAATTGATTCATATTCATGTGACAATAAGAACAAGAATGAATTATGGAACTATGTTCATTTTTTTTCGCATGCTTGATGATTTGGTCCAGCAGCCTAATCATTCCTTTTAACACTATTTCTTCCTTCACTCCAAAATTCTTTTAAGAATCAAATTTTTGAAAGAGCATTTTTATTACTTATTTAGAAGTCGGCATAAATATTAAAAAAGTAAGTACTATTATTTAATTATGAATATTGTACAAAATGATATATAGTGGTTGATATAAATATGTGCGTAAGTTTTTTTTCTTTTAGCTTTCAGCATTTGTCATGACTTGTATAGTAGAGCTTTAGAGAACAGTCATTACATGATCTATTTTTTATTTAAAATTGTACAATACTTTTTCTAAGAAAAATCTTTACGAAAAAATTTCAATTAACATAAAATTCCATTCATATTTTTATTCAAATTGAAGGATTTTAAAACTTTGAAATTCGATAGTTTGTTGAGAGCATAACGCCCAAAACGTTTCTTTCATGTAAACAAAAAAAAAAATAATTAGGAAGAAAATAAAATAAAATAAAATTGGAGGATCATCGTCACAAGACGCGGTTTGAGGGGGTCCCACAAGAAAACCAACACACTCTGAAAGCTTCACAAGACCATTCTCTTCGTGTTCTGTCTCTTTCTGCTTCCTCTAAGAAATTTGCATAATCCCTCTTTTTGTTTCTCTTTTACTTTCAGTTTCCTTAAACCTTTTGATGAAGATAATTCCAAGATACGGGTCTTGATTTCAATCAATTTCACGATAAATCCGTTACTGTATTGGTATATATATGCATATGTTCCCGGAAGCTTCGGTTCTGATATATGAAAACAGAAAGCGCAAAAATTTATGTAAATGGTTGAAATTCTTTGTGAATTTCGACGGCTCTTGTTGAATTCGTTTGCTGTATCGTCAAGGGTATCTGAAATATGTCGCAGAAGAGGGACTTTGAAGAAGGGAAAACTCGAGTGGAAGGTGGCTCACCGGAGGATAAGCGTAGAAGATTCAAAAGGTATAATTTTTGTTTCAGTTTCTTGGGTTTATGATGTTGTAGGTTTAATGAATTAGCATATCTGTGTTAGTCTGAAGTGATTGGATATGGATGATACACTATAAGGTTATATGATATGAGTATGATTTGGAGGAGAGTAAAATTTGTAATCCTTTTTTGTTGGAACGAGAGACCACTTAGTAAGACAAAACTGAGCATCTATGGCTTGTGGAGACTGGTTGATCATTTTATTCTTGACTTGGCAAGTTATAAGTTAGTTTGGTTATGTCTACACAAAGAGTGCTGTTTCTAGGACGATAAATTTGAATTCGAAACACAAGGGTACTCATACAACTAGCATGTATGATATGGCTTAATCACCATGAATGGGGTCTCGATAAGGAGCTTTCTTATTCCTGCTCGCTTGCTGTAGACAAGGCAACAATGTTTATAAACTTTAGATTTTTTAATCTCGTTCTTTAGTTTGGCGTCAGCCAGCTAATGTGAATTCCCACGTATGACTTTGGATCCGAATTTAGTGTGGTTCAGGAGGTAATGAGATTGCAAACTGTCAAACATTTTCTCGAACCTGTTCTCGAGCCCTTGATTCGTAAAGTGGTACGTACCTTGTTAAAATGCATACATTAACGTTTCTCTTAGGATTTGTGTGTTTGTTTTATTTATATATTCTCCCTTGGAACAGGTCAAAGAAGAAGTTGAATTGGCTCTTGGGAAGCATCTGGCAGGCATCAAGTGGTAAAACTGCTTTTTAAAAGTAAATATTATATCTTAGGCTTCTTTATTCTGTTATGAATATTTTGTTCCTATGTTCATCTTTGTTTCAGGATTTGTGAGAAAGAGATTCAACCTTTGGAATCAAGGAACTTACAGTTAAAGTTCTTGGACAATCTATCACTTCCTGTGTTTACTTCAGCTAGGATAGAAGGAGATGAAGGCCAAGCTATAAGAGTTGGATTATTCGATCCTTCAACTGGTCAAATTGTAACATCTGGGCCTGCTTCATCTGCAAAACTCGAACTTTTTGTTGTTGAGGGTGATTTTAACAGTAATAGTGATTGGAAAGCTGAGGATATCAGGAACAACACTGTAAGGGAGAGAGAAGGAAAGAAACCTCTACTCAATGGGAATGTAGTTACAGTTCTTGATAAGGGTATCGGTGTTTTGGATGAAATTTCATTGACAGATAATTCTAGTTGGACTAGGAGCCGGAAGTTCAGACTCGGGGTACGAATGGTGGATCAATTTGATTTTGTCAAAGTTAGAGAGGCAATAACAGAGTCCTTTGTAGTAAGGGATCACCGAGGAGAGTGTAAGTATTGCTTGTTAGTTTATTCTCTCACATTGTGTAGCATTGAACCAATTTTGGAGTATCATCTTATGGTATGATTCATAAAATTTAGAGAATTGGTTCTCTTTTGAGTTTTTTAACCTCCAAAACTCTTAATTTAGGATTAAGCAGCGGCACCAGAATTCAACGTAATTTTAATTTCCTCTTCTCACTTTTTATGTTAACTAAACACCTTTTTTGTTCTGCCTCTTTCTCTCCTTTGTAGTATACAAAAAACATCATCCTCCTTCTCTTTTTGATGAAGTATGGAGATTGGAAAAGATAGGAAAAGATGGAGCATTTCACAAACGACTGAATAGGTCAAATATAAACACTGTCAAGGATTTCCTAACACATTTGCATATAAAGTCTTCAAAACTTCGGAAAGTAAGATTTGTTCCTTCCTATTAATAATATGTGCTTATATACCTAAGACTTCTATCCGCGCTTCTTTTGCTTCGGTTTCACAAATGTAGGTACTTTTGTTCTTTTATGGTTTGTGATTCATATTCACCAAGTGAGAAAATCACGGTTTTGAGGTTGTCTATATACAATATTGATTAAAATATTCTTGCAGATTCTTGGTACGGGTATGTCTTCAAAGATGTGGGATATTACCGTGGACCATGCTCGATCATGTGTTCTGGATAATAGCGTTCATGTATACCAACCTCTTGGATCTCAGAATAAAACTGCTGTGGTCTTCAATGTCGTAGCTCAAGTGCTTGGACTGCTGATGGATTTACAGTATATTTCTGTTGAAAAGTTATCTGAGATTGAAAAGGCACTGATCCTCGCTCTTTACAGATTTGACTTGGTTTCTCTTTTATATACAGTCAGGTCTTCATAATTTCTTTGTTGTTTTTGATTCAGGCTCAGGCCGAGGAGATGGTAATTACTGCATTGAGTCAACCACATGAAATCTTTTCCTATGGTGATGAGCTTTCCATGATGAGCAACTTTCTCAACCTCCCGGCTTCTCAAAGCAGTGTCGGAATTGATTATCCCGGTATGAGTGTGACCAGTTTTGACGGCTATGGTTTTGTGTCAGATCTTCACAACACAGCAGAAGGTAGTGGCCAGTACAGTGATGATGTAGACATGGACGTTACTCCAAAAGGTTTATATGAAGACGAGAATCTCTGGAACTGCTCTCAGACTCTAGACTTAGAAGAACCGCAGTATCTTTTGCAGAGTGTGCTTGACAATTTCATGTCACAGAACCGCAAGGCTCACAGCAGAAGATGGGCTACGCTTTTCAGTGTTTCGAAATGGCTCTCTGTTTTCAAGAATGTTACAGTTAGGAAAAATCTGAAATGAGTTAGTGTTATACAATAGAAATGACTCGCCCTGGACAGATTCGTGTATATATATACTCAGGGAGAGGTAGTGAATCTCAGGTTTCTGATACTCCAGTGGCGTTCAAGAGGAGATTATCTTTCTTCTTCTTCATATGTTGTTTCCATCTTTGTGTTTGAAGATGTGGATACTTTTAGGACAGCTTCATTTTTTGTTGAAAGCTTCTAAAAAACATAAAATTACAGATTTTGATAAAGTAGATTATCCAGTTTTGGATTGGTTTCTTGGTTTATCAATAAGCTAGTCTGCTAGTGTATGATTAGAGGCGCTCTTTTATGAACATTTGGAATCTGAATTCTGTCTCAAATATATATGTCAGATACATTTGGAACCTCGAGAAAACGAAATTAAGCTCCTGAAAGATTTGTTTTTTAGGTTTTTTTTTTAATAGATTCCCTGAGATTCTCATGTGATTTTAATATAGATACTCTCTGAGTTTGAGTTGTTGTTGATACCTATACTGTTTCATGACATTTTCTTCTATAACTGATGAGTTTGTGTTGCTTAATCGAAATCATGTGTAGCTCTTGGCTGAAGATTCTCTGCTTTGACGAGATTCAAGTCTCATAAGAAAAGTGTTCAAAAATTGAAAAAGATTGGAGATGTGCTCAGTATCGTTGTTGTTGCAGGTACAATGACATAGTTCACAATCATAACTTCTGTTAGTCAGAGCTAATCAGATTTTTGTTTAGTTTAGTGAATATGTAATCATTAATCTGGTATGGTTCAGGAATCAGGATGAATCTGAATAAAGAGATTCACTAGGCACACTTCTAGCAATTAAGAAAGCTGTAGACTGAATCTCATAGGTTTATTGTTTAGAAACTACTGAAATCAATCCTCATATAACATTCCATGAGATCTCCTTAAAAGAAGTTGAACACAGATACATAAGTCTACTAGCTGAGGTTATCATGTCAATCAAACAAACAATTTTCTAAACTTTTTCCTAATAAATTGAGGAGTTATGGAATCACAACATACTGATAAATCCGGACGAAATCTATGTCAAAGCTGCGATGAGAAAAGAAGCTCAGGCTGCAGGAAAAAGCTCATGAGTCTTCTTGTCTTTGTATGCCTTTTTTTGCTTTATACAAATCTCTTTTACTAATAATCTCAATAGTGTTTTGTTAACACAATGTTCATGTCATGTCATCTAATAAAAGTAGACAAAAAGATAAAGACATTGTCCAGAGATACCAAACACAGGTTTTTTCTCTTTGTAAATAAATAAATTCACCCATCACTTTTAACTTTGATAAGTAGAAATTGGTGAATAATAGTACAATATAACCTCCATAAATTAGTATTCGATAAACCTATATAAATTAAAAATCGTCTGGTTTTAAGTTGGACTAGTGTAAAATTTGACCAAATTTAATATATTAATAAGATAATAATTATTTTGAAACTTGTATATAAAAATATAATCCTAATAATATCATAAATTAATAATTATAAATATTAGACAACATATATATATATAGATTATAAAATATATGTTGATATTTCATTTTTCTATTTAACATATATGAAAAAATGAAATATCAACCTATTTTTGTATAAATATGTAAATATCAAAATAAATGGAAGTTTAAACAAATAAATTTAATAATATGTGCCATAATTTTTTTTTCATATTTTACATATCCGAATATATATATTTCTTACATATTTTTAATTTATAGATAAATTAATATTTCTAAATTAATTTTTTTAAAAGTCCGGTTTAACTGTAGTGTATTTTAACTTTAGGAAGAGGAAGCGTGATATTGTACTACAAATGATGACATGTTTCCTTGGCGTGAATATTTTTGCGACAGCTGAAGAAACGGCGTCGTCTTAGGTCATCATCATTGATCTCTATTCTCACATTCTCTTCCCTCTCTTAAAAGACGGTTATAAAAACATCACAGAGACACGATTAAAGTTCAACGACCTCCGTCAAGTTCTTTTTCTTTTTTACTTTCTTTTTAATTACACTAATGCCACTGCCACCTCTTATTCCGCCAGATCCACCACCGTCTCCTCCGCAACACTGATACCTCTACCGTCGCTGGAGAACAATTCCTATAGCGATTTCAAAATGGCGAAGAAGAATACGAAGCAGAATATCTCTGTGTTGTTAACTAAGCTTGGGGATCGAGATACTTTCACAATGGCGGCTCGAGAGCTTGATTTGATGGCTAGACATATTGATCCTTCCACCTCCGGGAATCTCCAGTCGTTCATTTCCGTTATACTCTCTGCTGACACCGGAGATAAGCCGGCTGTTCGTAAGCATTGCATTCACTTGCTCGCTGTTTTATCTGTTTCTCTTCCTCTCAATTCTCTTTCTCCTTACTTATCGAAGATCCTCGCTCGTATCACGAGACGTCTCCGTGATTCTGACTCTTCGATTCGCTCTACTTCCGTCGCTGCTGTGTCGGCAATATCGTCTCGCACGACGAAACCTCCTTTTTATTCGGCGTTTATGAAGCCGTTGGCAGATACGCTTTTCACTGAGCAGGAGGTTAACGCGCAGATCGGAGCGGCGCTTTGCCTTGCCGCGTCGATTGATTCCGCGTCGGATCCGGATCCGGTTCGGTTGGGACAGACACTTTTGCCTAGACTGGAGAAGCTAGTGAAATGCAAAGCGTTTAAGGCGAAATCGGCGGGACTCGTTGTGATCGGAAGTGTGATTGGTGCTGGTGGTTTGTCTGGAACCACTGTGAGCCCCGGCGGATTGAGAGGACTTGTGGATTGTTTATTGAGCTTCTTGGTTAGTGAAGATTGGGCGACGAGGAAAGCAGCGGCTGAAGCCTTGGGGAAGTTAGCTATGATGGAGAGAAATGAGTTAGGTGAGTTCAAGGCTAAATGCTTGAAGATCTTCGAAAGCAGAAAATACGACAAGGTTTGGTTTTCTTGATCTTCAATACTACATTGGAATGTAAGGTTTAGCTCAAACATGATCACATAATCTCGATTTGTGATTTTGATTTTATTCATTATCGTTTTAGGTGAAATCTGTGAGAGACGTGATGATTCAGATGATGGAAGCATGGAAACAGGTTCCAGATTTATCAGAGGAAGTTTCTCCACCCAGATCTAATGCGTCTTCTAAAGGTATCTTCGTCTACCATTATATCTTAGCTAAGTTAGGAAACTATTTTTTTTGTTTGGTACACTATAATCTATATCTTAGTTAGATCCTTGTGTCTAGTTTATTCGGGTTACACTGTCATTGTACGAATTCGTTGCTAAGATTTTGATTATAGGCAATGGAGCAGATGATGCAAGTGATGGACGATATCCTTTAGGCTCTAGAGTTGCTTCAACACCTGTTAAATCAAGAACTCATATGGTTAACAGATCGTCTCCTCCTGGGAGTTCAATGGCAACCACGGCTAGGAAACAGACGAACAGAAAAAACATTGATCAGAAGAAAACCAGTCTAACAACATTGCATACTAAACCAAATGTAAAGCGAAGATTGGACTGGAAAGCTGGAGAAGTTAGTATTCCCACTGGTCCGCCTCTTGAAGGAAAACAACATCATGACCATAATGAAAACATTGAGGAAGCAAGAAGTCATTCTAATCAGGATATGATGCAGAGGCTAAGAGGTGTTGCGAGTTCTGTTACTGGCAATATCCCAGCACTCGGTGTTACGATGGAAACAGGACATCATGTCTTGTCTGAAAACCAGAATAGTCGTAACTGCGAGGGGATTGAAGATATATCACTGATTCGTAATCAGCTTGTTCAGATTGAGCAACAACAATCAAATCTAATGCATTTCCTTCAGGTTTGTTTCTAGCAGTGAATTCATGATGATAATCTTTCTTACAATATAAACATTCAGGTTGCATTCATTTCAACATGTTTCTGAAACTCATTCTATGTATTGTCATTAGAGATTTGTTGGAAGCTCACAAGATGGAATGCGTGGTCTGGAAACTCGAATTCAAGGCTTAGAAGCTGCGCTGGATGAGATATCTTACGACTTAGCGGTTTCAAATGGGAGAATGAGTAATGGTTCAGGAAGAAACAACTGTTGCCTCCTTCCTCCTGGAAGTTTTAGTAGATCCAAATTCTGGAAGAAACCCGATTCAAAGTACTCAGTCTCGAGGATGTCAACTTATAGGAACAGAAATGCACAAACCATCGGGATACAAGACTCGAGGCAGCGGTTTAATGGTGCTGCTGGATTTATAGTCAACCCATTAGCTGAAATTCTACCAGATAATGGATCTGCAGGTAAATAAGTTATGTTGTGTTGATTCGAATCAATGTTATTTGTTGTAGAAACTATGAAAGTAGACAACATAGTTGCTAGATGTTTTTTTTGCAGCTATGCCTCACAATTGAGTGACAAAAAGGAACAAAACCTTCAAAAGCTATGCCACAGTGTGTGAATGTGGTGATTCTTACTTATTACTAAGTTATAATTGCTATCATAAGTTCTCGACAATTTCAGTGTTCCTCCTTGAAAATATATTCTACTAAAATCCTTTAGTAATGTAGTTGCTTCACTAAGTTCTCCATAATTTCAGTATTCCTCCTCGTAAATATTTTCTACTAAAAGCCTTGGAAAAAATTAGTTTGGGATCACAGATAACTTCAATAACTCCAACCAGATCGTTGCTATATATTACAAACGTTAAATTGTTGAAACTTGTAGCAATTGAAGAATTTTCATAAAAACATAAAATAATGTTTAGAAAGGTGATTAAATAGCTGTCTACTATAAAATCACGGATTGAATAATTGCTGTTTAGAAAGAAAAACCGACTTATAACTTGTGGTTGAATAAATTAATGCTTATACACTGTTACACTATACTGATTATTATGTCACAAATGTGAGTTCATGGGCAATAGAATAGTTTAGTAGGTCTCGGAAAAGTAAAAAGAAAACTTTACATGTAAGTGATTATTAATTTTATATAAAGTACATAATTGAGTAGGCCTAGATCGGAATAATAATAACATTAATTGAGAGTAAACCAAGCAAAATTAAGATAAGGGCACTTTTAGTTATGTGTTTCCTCCATTCTTAAAGTAGATGACCCTGTGAACCTTACACAAAAGTTTCCGTTTTCGTGATGCATTCCAATAAATTTATGGTTTATAGCTAAAAATGATTTAATGGCTAATCAAATATTGTTATAAAGTGACTTTAGAGTGAAAAGAAAAGATAGAAAGATGATGATCACAAAGATATTAATTAAGCTTTAAGTCAAGACAACAGCTTTAGCACGGAAATGCATAGTTACTATGTTACAACAAATGTTGAATTACACAAAAAGTAAGTATGAAAAAGAATCATCACATTTACCTGTTGTTAAGATTATCTTACAGTTTGATTTCAATTATAAGCTTGTATGTGCAGGTTATAAAATCTGAACTCTCAGAAACATTCAGACTTCTGTTTTTGCCAATCACACTGATATATATATATATATATATATATATATATCGGCTCAAGAAAATATTTTATTTTGTAAGAAAGTTGGAAACCTTTATGATTTAAGTTTCATAAACTTGAAAAGCCAAGAGCTTAAAGATACAAATCACGAAAAAAATCGATGCTCTTGTATAAGATCACACTCAAAATCATACCAATCCTTGAAGGCATTTTGGCCCTTTCTGTATCTCACTCGGTTTAAATTAAAATAAAAGAGCTTTGAGTTCTTCACACTGGATTTAAACCGGCCAAACAATGGAACAACGGCTCATCCAGAAGAGAATATATATATTTAAGAAAAATCATCTTTATGAACAGCTAAAACATTTAAAAAAATGCAAAAACACCAAATCTTCTCA
>JAKUCM010002370.1:0-27402 GCA_023374145.1 Lepidium sativum | reverse complement strand
AAAAACATCACTTGAAATTAGTAACCGCTACTACGTCTACCAATCCTTTTAAAAAATTATTTTGCTAGAACATCAAACCTAAGTAGTCTTATATATAAGTTGAGTCATTTATAATAAAAATGTTTCTTTTTCTTGACCACTAAATTGCAGTATTTTGATAAGTTAGTTAGTTTGACTATTCTTAAATAATATGTAAGTTTAGGTTTTACTACGTAAAATATTATTTATCAGTTTGGTCATTTTTAATTGGTATTTAGATTATGGATAGTTTATTAAGTAAAATAATATTTTTTTATATTTTTTAAAAGAATCGTATTCTTTTTTGTTTGGTAATTTAGATAACTCTTCTAATAATTTTGGCCATACGATACAATATATTATACTTCTAATCAATATATTGGTTTAGTATAGATTACAACATAATATAACTTAATTTGATGTGAGACCTTTGAATGTCCATATTATAGTAAGTATTTGATTAAGTACTTCTAATCAATATATTGGTTTAGTATAAATTATAACATAATATAGCTTAATTTGATGTGAGACATTTGAATGTCCATATTATAGTAAGTAATGTGATTAAGTAAATAATAATTGTCCTTTTGATTTTTTTTATTAAAAAATAAAAAATTTGTAAAACAAAAGCTGATGTGGCAAGATGATAGGAGTGATGTGGCAAGAAGATATGAGTTTGAGAAAGATGAGTTGGATGACTTCAGAGGTCTCAAAACCTTGCTTTTATTAGTATAGATTTGTATGGAAGGTGTAGGTGTGTTTTTGAGGTGCAAGGGCATTAAATATACCTCAATTGAACTATTTATTTCCTAATATGTAGATAGATGTTTACACTTATAAATTTTAATCGATGTAGAAAATAATGTATTTTTTTTTCTATTTTATATTTTACATAGTTTATTTTTATTTTTTTTACTAATTTATATTTTTAGTTGAAGTGACTGCTTTTTGTTAGTCATTAAACCGATGATTAGTACCTAATTGAAAAAAACAACACTTGAAATTAGTAACCGCTACTACGTCTACCAATCCTTTTAAAAAAATTATTTTGCTAGAACATCAAACCTAAGTAGTATTATATATAATTTGAGTCATTTATAATAAAATAGTTTCTTTTTCTTGACCACTAAATTGCAGTATTTTGATAAATTAGTTAGTTTGACTATTCATAAATAATATGTAAGTTTAGGTTTTACTACATAAAATATTATTTATTAGTTTGGTCATTTTTAATTGGTATTTAGATTATGGATAGTTTATTAAGTAGAAAAATATTTTTTCATATTTTTAAAAAGAATCATATTCTTTTTCGTTTGGTAATTTAGATAACTCTTCTAATAATTTTGGTCATACAATACGATATATTATACTTCTAATCAATATATTGGTTTAGTATTACTTACAACATAATATAACTTAATTTGATGTGAGACCTTTGAATGTTCCCATATTATAGTAAGTAATGTGATTAAGTAAATAATAATTGTCTTTTGATTTTTTTAATTAAAAAATAAAAAATTTCTAAAACAAAAACTGATGTGGCAAGAAGATATGAGTGATGTGGCAAGAAGATCGGAGATTGAGAAAGATGAGTTGGATGGCTTAAGAGTTCTCAAAACCTTACTTTTATTAGTATAGATAATTAGATTATTATTTGCAATATGATGCATAATTCTTTTATTTTTTTATAAGATTGATGTTAGAATGAAAATATCAAAAATGTTTAGAAATATTGAAATGAAAAGAAATAACAATATTAATATTAAGGGTGATGATAAATTAGAAAAAAATCTTGGTGTTTACAATGATTTTAAAGTTTTTTGTATTGTTTATAAATTGTTTGGTTTTTTAAATTAAATAACTTTGGTGGATTCGGTTCGATTATATTAAATCAGAAAAATAAATTTGGTAACTAGGAATTTTGTTTCCTTGTTGACGAAACGGGTTTTAAACTTGGTTAGACCCGATAGTAGAATATTTTTTAATTTATTCATTTGATTGTACTTTATTTGTTTGATTGACATTGGAAATAGAACTTGATTCTATTAATCCTGCAAGAAAGCAAAAGTATTAAGCTTCAAAGCAAAATTACAAGCAAATAAGATAGAATAGTGTTGGTGGTGAGCCTCACACTTCTATCTCGGTCCATATAATTTATAAGGCCTACTATGGATTTAGGTCAGCTCGGCTTGGCATGAATCTAGACGTTCAAAAGTTATCAGAAATCAGGAGACAACAATCTCGGCAGAAGACCGACTCGCCAAGAACCATTTCGGTAAGATGAGCGAGGTCAGCTAGAGTCCACATCAGCTAGGCTGCAACGCATTTAACGCGTTGCAGAGTTGTTCACCTACTCCATGGACTTTCCGAACCGCTCAAGAAGCTAACAACGTATGTCATCACTGGCCAACCTGACGCCCGAAAAATTATCCTAACCATTTCAGCTATAAGAAGGGATCGTCAGCACACCAAGCTTAAGATCTGATCATCATTTTCTCTCTAGAGTATAAAATCTATCGTATCATGAAACATCAGCTGTGGATACCCTTTTAATGAAGAGAAGGACAAATTGCACCAATGAAACTCCAACAAAGCTTACAGTGCTGAAGGATGAAAAGGGTGTGTTGTACTGAGCTCATTGAACCATCAAGGAAGATAAGGAGATCGTTCGCGAAGCATAAATGAGTGAGTTTTGATATCTTGCATTTTTAGTGATGCCAAATATGCCCATCTTTTGCAGCTTTGTTTAACATATATGATAAACAATTCATGCGACGAAAAGGTAGGGGAGAGAGGGTCTCCTTGCGTTATCCCTTTCTTACCTTTCTATTTGGGTTTGCATGAAAATTTGATTGTAATTGGGCCAGCCCCTAAAGTTTTTTCTTCTTTTTCTTTTTAATAGTAAAACATTCCTACAAAAAAACATCATTAATTATAGTAATAGGTGGTACCAAGCGTATGAATAGGCATTGTTCATCGCCATCAAGATTTTATACTGATCTCCACACTCGTTTGATACAAAACTTTTTTTTTTTTCAACGATAAGACGAGAATAGACCAGAACCAACCAAATCAAAAAACAGAAATTGTTTAACATATATGATAAACAATTCATGCGACGAAAAGGTAGGGGAGAGAGGATCTCCTTGCCTTATCCCTTTCTTACCTTTGAAAAAACCATGGATCTCACCATTGTAAGCAACTGAGTATAAGTTAGTTGAGATACAGACCTCAACCCACCTAATATACTCCTCTGGTAGCTTTAGTCCTCGAAGGCAAGTGATGATAAATTCCCATCTAATTGAATCAAAATGCTTTTGCTATGTTGACTTTCATAACAATTATTTTTGGACCTTAGTATTTTGAGTACCCTTGCACAAGTTCACAAGCTAACAAAGTATTTTCTATGAGCAGCATTCCTTGGACAAAGGAAGTTTGATTTTGGGAGAATAATTGACGGGAATATTAGATTTAGCTTGGCAACTAGAAGTTTGGATATTACCTTGTAGACTGTGTTGTAGCACGAGATATGATGATAATTAGATAGGAGAGAAGCACCGAGCCTTTTTAGGCTCAAGAATCAGAATTGTGGCATTAGCGACAGAAGGTAAAAAAACTTGAAAGGAGGAATTGTTTTGTTGCTTCTTGAAAATTTACACCTATTATACTCCAAGCACTCTTGAAAAAAACTGTTGGAAGTCCATTAGGTCTGAGAGCTTTGTTTTTGTTGAGCTTCATTAGCACAACCTAAATTTCTTCTAGTGTTGGGATTATCATATCTCTAGCATGGTCTTGATTGCAGGTTTCATTTAGGAGCATCTCGAACCAACTCAGGCTAAGGGAGAGCTGGGATAAATAGGCTGGGGCAAAGATGGAGGTGAAGTGCTCCGAGGCAGCAATGCTTCTTCTATACCAATTTGTCTCAACCAGTTGGAGGAATTTGGGGTGAGTTGAGAGGTATTTGGGAAAGCAAAAGGGTTTGGAACCAGAGCTGGGGATTGGGAATGGAGGTGGAGGTAGGCGGGAGCATGGTCTGATAGGTGCAGTGGTAAAAGTTGTGTGAAGCTGTGAGGGAATGATAAGAGAAAATTGTGGTTTATGAGTATACGATCAAGTTTTGCTGCAACGGGTCCTTCTGGCTGGTAACTCGTCCAGGTAAAAAGCAACCCTTGGTACCTGAAATCGAACACTCCCAAGTTATGCAAACGAGACTGAAATTCCATCATCGCATTGTCAATTTGGGATATTTGGGGAGATGAGTTCTCATGAGGACTGAGAATTTGGTTAAAATCTCCACCCAAAATCCAAGGATAATTGTGGAGGTTTCTCTTGATATATTGGTCAGCCAAGACATTCCATATATTAATTCTTTCCGCATGAAGATTAGTGTTGTATACTACCGATATGGAAAAGGAAAAGTTCCCATTAATATGAACAGTACATGTCATTACTTTTCTGGTTTGGTGTAGGACTTAGAGTGAGATAAGAGGTTTCCAAACAATAATGATGCACCCGTCATCATCTACACTATGATTAGAAGTGTAATCCAACCTCTAAAAACACTTTGCATTATCTGATCTAAATTGTGTATCTTTATATGCGATTCCAAAATCATTCTAGATGTGACTGATTTGATTGAAGCCATTATTCATCCTATGTTGCTTGTCCAGGTCATTGAGACCCAGACATTCCAAAAGAAGAGGTTTAAGATCATTGATCCGATTGAATTTGCACTTCTATGGGAAGGAAAGAATCCGAGTCGGGCAAAACAAGTTGGTCAAAACTTGTAGATGGTTGAGATAAGCATGGAGAAGAAGGACACAAGTCCATTAATGAGGCTATTTCACTGGGAGATAAAGAGTTCAAGTTTAACTGAAGGGTGATTACGACGAGGAATATAAGATTTTGGATTTTTTTGTAGATTTAATAGGAGTTGGGTTGGTGTCTAAGAGTTAATGAGGTGATGGATAATGAGATGTAACAGGTGAAGGAGTATGGCCAGAAGAGGCTAGGTTTGGGAGATGGTAGGATTTGAAGAATAGGCTTTTATTGACTAGGTCATGGGGTGGGTTTGGAGGCTAAGAAGGGGTGTGACGGATTTTGTGGCTGAGGTGGTGGCTGGTTTTGGGCGGTGATATGTTTTTTAGGAACCCAACAAAGAGTGAATTTTGGGTATAGTTTAAGTGGGTATCCAATAGTTTTTTAGTGGCTACAGGTTGGTGGAACCCAAGGGTAGTCGACTATGAGCATAAGAATTTTGCCCATTATCTTTTTGCAACTCAATCTGATCTGGGATATGCTTGCTTAGGTTTACATCAACCAAAACATATGCCTCCTCAATGTTGGACGAAGATAGAGTGAAGTCATCAACCTCACGGGGTTCACCAATTACACCTGCTATGATGCTCCAGCCCTCAGGAGTCATAAGATCGAAAGAAATGCCTTTTACATGAGCCTATAACGGAATTGAAGTTGGTAATTCAGGAGATCTAAGTGGAGAGCTAGACCATATCTCCATTGTGAACAAGGAATCTGCAATATACCATATCATTTTACCCAAAAAAATTTCTTTTAGGTAATCATTAGGTATTCTGACTAGAATAGATTAGGAACCTGCTAGTACAGGGACTTCAACACGCACTGATTTACCCCAAATATGTGAGAAAATACTTTGAATTACACCTACTGGAGGGATTTTGCCAGAGAAATGTCCAACTATGAACTCTTTATGTGTAGCTGCTCCTCTATTTGAGACTCAAACCCTAGGAATACCATCATGTGAGTATAATTGAGGTGCAATTCGCTTGAGCTGCTTAGATGAGGTCTGATTGACACTAGCAACATAGGAGGGAGATGTTGACATTTGGAGAGGAGGAGACAAAGGAACAATATGGGAAGAAACACTAGCGGGTGGCGAAGGGATTTGGGGATTAGGGTTTGTAGCAATTGGAGGCTTTGCAGAGGGGATGGAAGACTGTAGTGAAACCATCAGAAAAGTTATGGGATTGATGGAAGCAGTTTCAGAGGAGGTGATGGCAGTGGAAAGAGAAGAGTTTTTCTCTGTTAGGAGAGGATAGGGGATTACAGGAGAAGACGAGGAAGGAGGGAGAGGCGGGAGTGAAGAGGAGATGAGAGGGAAATGGGTGATGCCAGGAGGAGCTGGGAGGCCGATTGAGACCTTTGGCCAGAGATGAAGGATCCACCAGAGAGGACCGGTCGGTAGAACGAGTCATTCACCACTTGCCTATAAATCCAAGACTTTTATATCTCTTTAAGTGATGTTGACAAAGGAAAATGACTGATTCTTTGAATTTCAAGGAACAATATCATTCTAATTCCACAAATGAATTAGTTATCTTAGCTAACAAGGATAAAAGCTTGAGTCTCTCTAATGTAGTCGCATGTGTTGGTGATTATGGAGTTGTGTCTCAATTTAAGAATGGTCATACGATTTTTAGAGCATGTAACACTGGAACCAACTACAATACCATTCATACCTTGGCTCATGAATAAGATATGATCGGCTTTCGATTTTCTAAACCCATGATCTCTCAAGGTATGACTTATCTTGTGATACATGCCATTGACGATTGTTTGAGTCCATAGATGGCTTTCATAAGCCGTAAAACATTCTCGGGTTGGATGATATGCTCAAGGCATGTTGGAGGACACATGTAGACCTCATCCTCAAGTTCACCTTGTAGGAATACATTCTTGACATCCATTTGCCACAAATCTCAATCAAGATTAGTAACTAAAGATAATACAACATTTACCGTATGTAGTTTGGCTACCGGAACAAAAGTGTCATTGTTGTCTTTACCATAGGTTTGTGTGAACCCTCTTGCCACAAATCTAGCCTTGTGCCTTTCAGTTGTACCATCACTATGATACTTTATTGTAAAGATCCACCGAGACGTCACTGCCCTCTTTTCATGAGGTAATTCGGTCTCATCCCAAGTATGGTTCTTATACATGGCACCATGTTCATTACTAATCGCATCACGCCATACCTTATGCTCTCTAGCTCTTCATAGGTCTTTGGTACAAAGTCTTGATCAAGTTGGGTGATAAAGGCTTGGTGAACTTGTGGAATTTCCACTAGTTCGCATGCCACTTGGCTTGGATGAGTCTTGGGAATTTTTTTGTAGTAGATACTAAGGTTGGCAGTTGAATTTTATAGCATTTGACTTCTTTTAAGGACAAATTGCTCATGAGTGTCCACGGCCTCATAATTTTCTGGAACCATTGCAATGCTTTGCACTCGTTGAATCCTTCTTAGGGTTGGTGCTTGTTCCATTACTTCCATGGTTTCCTCATCATTGAAGCCTTGTCTCAGTTCCTCCAAATTTGTTTCCACCACCTGCTCCGCCAAAGTTCGACTCTCTAGAGTGGGACTTGCCGAGACTTGTCTCTCACTTGGGGCCTTATTCTCATGGTCCCTCCTAGAGATATTGTACGCTTCATGACTTGGCCTCATATTTTCCGTGCTTGCAACCATTTCTCTAATACCGTGCTTCTCAAGAAGCATACAGAGACTCAAGGCCTGGGTGAAAGTATTGGTAGACAAGTCTTGAATATTTTTACAAATCCTTTTATTTATAGTATCCTTCGTCTTTTATGAACTTTACCTCTCTTGATACAACCACACGTCTTGATTTTGGTATGTAGCATTTGTACCCCTTTTTGGGTAATTGAGTACCCAATGAGCATGCCTTTCATACTCTTAGCATCAAGTTTGTTCCTCGGTCCTCCTTGGTTAAGAACAAAACACACACACCCAAATACATTTAAGTGTTCAATATAAGGTTTTGAGTTGTTGATTACCTCATATGGAGACATGTCTTGAAGCACTCTAGTAGGTATGCGGTTAATGAGATAACAAGCGGAGACCACGACATCACTCCAAAACCTATTTGGTACGTTGGCGTGGAACATCATTGATCTAGCAACCTCCATGAGATGTCTATTCTTCCTCTCGGATACACCATTTTATTGAGGTGTATAAGAGCAAGTCGTTTGATGTAAGATACCATGTTTGACAAGATTTTGTTTGAATGCATGGCTTGTATATTCTCCTCCATTGTCGGATCTTAGGATCTCGATTTTTGCACTATATTGAGTCAAAATATATTTTGAAAGTTAGTAAATGCTTCAAGAACTCGATCTTTACTATGCAATATTGTTAACCATTTGTATTTCAATTTTTCATCTATAAATGTAACAAAATACTTATAGATTCACAAGGTGAAGACCACAAATCCAAATGAATTAGATCAAAACAACATAAAACACTGTTTTACAATGCTTCCCAAGAATACAAGCTTCACAATTATCATTCCTAAAAGAAACACTAGGCAATAATAAGATCAAAGCTCTATATTGTGGATGACCCAAACATGCATGCCACAACACCTCATTGTCTACATTAGGACTCGAGTTCAAAGAATTTGGTAAATGAGAACTAGTTAAGCAAGAATTTAAAGATAAATATGGATCACTCTTGATGTCTTCCAACAAGTACAATCCCTCCTTGGTAACACCTCTTCCAAGGACCTTTCCAATCTTAATATCCTGAAAATAATCCGAGTTAGGATCGAATATAGCTTTCTCAATAAATTTGATTTAAACGTTGGCATATAAAAAGCTTCAGAATTCTTATCAAATGTCTTAAGATCACCTATGCCCTTAGTAGAAACTTTCTTTCCATCCACAATACTAACACATCCTAAAACCGGTTTTAAGTTCTCAAGAAATTTAGCATTACTCACCATATGATGGGTTGCACCAGAATCTACTACCAAAGGCTTAGCAATTTTGGATACATAAAATGAGTTACTGGACTCCTTTATTGCTTGGATGGAATTAATGAGTTCCTGGAGCTCGGATCTCCTCATGATTTCTCCTTGGATAGCCATCATGGAATTCCCATTGTTTGCTTGAGAGGTAGATGATACATTGACTTGACCCGCAACATCTTCACTTGAAGGTTGGCATTTGGCTTTTCCCACGGCTTGTTTTGCTTGAGATTAGGGTGTAAGATCCAACAACTGTCCTTAGAGTGACCTTTCTTCTTAAATGGTCATACACCCACACATTCTTGCCCTCATTGCGGTAGGGTGCCATGTTGGCCATTGTGAGCTCTCCTTCTACACCGAAAAAACTCTAAGAGCCTTGTTCTCTTTGGACACAGCCGCACACTTTCTCCAATCTTGGGAGATTGTCTTGCATCAAGAGATTTTGGATAAGATCACCATAGGCGGAATTCAAGTTTATCAAAGGCCAAACATCTTGTCTTGTTCAAGTCTTTTGCCTAACACCACCAGATCCACTTTTGGAGGCCTTAGCATCTCAAGCTCGTTCCAAAGAAATCTATATGTCCTGAACCTTAAGTCATTAATGTCTTTCTTGACCTCATACACCCAGCTAAGTTGGAGAGATTTCCATACACCTTCTTGAGGGTGTCCCACAAGTTCTTGGCATTCTCACAATAGGAGTAAGTTTAATGAATGGCTGGATCTAGGGAGCTTTGAATCAGTGCAATCACCATTTGGTCATCTTGATACCACTTGACCTTTTCTTCATCAACCGCTACCATCACACTAGCTTCACTTCATTTTCCTTGCCAACATATCGGACTGCCTTCTTTGGAGCTTCTCCTTCAACATGAGTCCAAAGTCCAAGACCTCAACACGGTTTTCACGGTCCTATACCATAGCAAGTAGTTGGCTCCTTTAAAAGTCACATAAACTGCAACGCTCTTCAAGTTATCCATCAAGAACTTGCAAAAGAACACTCTATTATCCAGTGGTTAATAGCAAAGATTTTTCAAGCACAACAATGAAGATTTCAAAGAAAGAAAGGAAGAGATTTAGCGGAAAATTAAGGTTCTCAAGAGACTTAAAGCTATGATACCATGTAAGTTTAGAAAGATGTAGAGTATTAAGATGAGAGAACTGAGAGATTGAAGTCATTGGTGAGTTGAGAGAGATTGAGAAGAAGAGTTTTCTCTTTCTTGATTTATTCCTTTACATGAGATACATATTTATAAGCTAAGGTACTAGGACAAAATATGCCAAAAGAGTACAAAAAAGTTATATAAACAATGTAAAGTAGAAGACTAAAGAGGAAAGTCTCGGGTCTCGGGTCACAGATCGTGAGACGGCCAGATCTTGGGTCACGCTTATCGAGGGAGAAAGGGACTAGTCGTAACGGCTCTTTGTGCATCACATGTGATCTCTTTGTTGTCTTTCACATGTGATTTTTTTCTCCCAACGGCTCTTTGAGTATAACGCCCAAGTACCTTGATTCTGAAATCACCTTCTTCCTTGATTAACACTCAAGATCTCGGTTCCTTGATTAATAGATAATACATGCACTAAATACTAACCCGAAATATGACCAAGATTTTATGGTGATTAAGACAGATATGTGTAAAGCATATGACCGGATAGAATAGACCTTCTTAGAGAAACTTTTCAAGAAACTCGGTTTTCATGAGAAATAGGTGCAATACGTTACATCATGCATTAGCACTTTGACATACTTGGTTTTGTTAAATTGCAGACCACATGGATTTATTAGACCTTAAAGAGAGCTTCGCCAAGGAGATTCACTTACCCCTTTCTCTTGGCTGTTTATCGTCCGTGTCCTACAGTTAAACAATTGTGAAAAGAAGAAGGTACATTGCGTCTCATAGAAAAAATTGTGTAAATCAAAGGCTGATGACGGCTGGGATTTTACAAAGCCAAATAATATGCCAATGCTGATTTTCTTGAGACATGAAAAGGCTCACATCCTTTATACGCGTGGAGAAGTATACTCCATAACCGAGAAGTGATGGCTAAAGGAGTTTGAAATTGATTGGCAACAGTGAGAACACCCGAGTGTAGCTGGATAAATGGGTCTCGATACTCACCCTCGTGGTCCATTGAATAAAGAGCCTCTGGTAGATAATACTCTTAAAGTATCAGCTCTTACTAAACCACAAGACTCATGGGGTATAGAGATGTTACGATGTTTGTTACTTGAACAAAAAGTCAACACGATTTGAGCTTCCCACCATGTGTATCGAACAATGTGGATATGGCTGTATACGAAGAATGGGAATCACTCCATGAAAAGAGGTTGCTGGTTCGCCATACAAGAAAAGCTGGAAGTTGATCCTCTACCCCAAGATACAATTCGTATAAACAAGCTTAAATCAAGAATTTCGAAACTCAAACTCAGCCAAAAATTAAATTATTTATATGGCGAGCATTATCAAATGCGTTGGCAGTGGCATAGGGTTTGAAATCCCATGGGATGAATGTTGATATGTTATGCTTCATCTGTAAACAAAATGAAGAGTCAATCAGACAAGTTTTGTTCGAGTGTACAAATGCTGACAAAGTGTGGAAAAATGTCTGAATGCAGACGCTTAATTACGGAACGGTTGTCTCAATCATGTACCCAATGGAGCACTTCCTGAATCTGATTGCTGAACACACTATGAGGCCAAAGTTCACACAAGCGCTTCCTTGGGTTATTTGGCATGTGGGGAAGAAATTAAATGAAAAACTTTTTACTAATAATGTGCAGAACACAAACAAATTGATTGCCAATGCCATTGCAGGAATATACAGAGCTCGGGTAATAGCTCTATCATGTACAAAACCGATCTCATAAATTGGAATGTGTAATATTGGAGTCTCCTGGATTAAGCAAGATCCATTATGTGGATCTTCATGGGTGTTGTGTGATCATACCAGGACTGTTCTGTTTCACGCCAATGACACCATTATACCTACAAACATCAGAGTGATAGCTGAGTTTAAATGTCTAATTTGACTACCCTCCGTGACTTACACTTCACGGAGGGTAATGTTTTCAATTAAAAGTCTATTTGCGTTAATACCGTTTTAAGCAAAAAAGTGTTGTTTTTGGCATTTAGATCATTTTAAGCCGAGAGTACTACTTTTGATTCAAAGTATTTTTACGTTAATATCATTTTAAGCTCAGGGTAATGTTTTCGATTCAAAATCTTTTTGCGTTAAGGATATTTTAAGCCGAGGGTACTATTTTCGATTCAAAGTCTTTTTTGCGTTAAAATTGTTTTAAGCCGAGGGTACAATTTTGATTTAAAGTATGTTTGCATTAAGACCGTTTTAAGGCAAAGGTACAATTCTTTATTAAATTTCTTTTTGCTTTAAGATCGTTTTAAGCCAAGCTTGCAATTTATGATTCAATACCTTTTAGTGTTAAGACTGTTTTAAGCTGAGGGTATTATTTTTGATCCAACGTCCTTTTGCATTAAGATTGTTTTAAGTTGAGGTTACTGTTTTCGACTCAAATTCTTTTTGCATTATGATTGTTTTAAGCCAAGGGTCATGTTGTTGATTCAACAAGCTTTAGCATTATTACCGTTTTAAGCCGAGAGTATTGGTTTTCGATTTAAAGCCTTTTTGTGTTAAGACTGTTGTAAGCCGAGGGTACAGTTTTCGATCCAAAGTCTTTTTGTGTTAAGACCACTCTAAGTCGAGGATACTACTTTTTGATTCAATGGTTTTTTTTTGCATTAAGACTGTTCTAAGACGAGGATAATTTTATCCTTTTGTGTTAATAAGACCTTTTAGACCTAAAGCTACTGTTTTTGATTCAATTTTTTTTGTATTAAGACTGTTTTAAGCTGAGAGTACTGTTTTTGATTCAAAGTATTTTTGCATTATGACTATTTTAAGCCTAAGGTACAGTTTTTGATTCAATGTTTTTTGCGTTAAAACTGTTTTAAGCTAAGGCACCTATTTTCGATTAAATGTCTTTTTGCATTAAGATCGTGTGAAGTCGAGGGTACTGTTTTAGATTCAAACTCTTTTTGCGTTATGACTTTTTTAAGTCGAGGTTCTTGTTTCTATTCAAACTCTCTTTGTATTCAGACTATTCTAAGCCAAGGGTATTGTTTTCGATTAAATATCTTTTTGTCTTAAGACCGTTTTAATCCAAGGGTACAATTTTTGATCCAATACCTTTTTGAGTTAATACCATTTTAATCTGAGGGTACTATTTCCGGTCCAATATCTTTTTGCGTTAAGACCATTCTAAGGTGAGGGTATTGTTTTCGAACCAATGTCTTGTAGCATTACGATCGTTCTTAGCCTAGGGTAATGTTTTTGATCAAATATTTTTTGTATTAAGACTGTTTAAGTCGAGGGTACTATTTTTAATCTATTGTTTTTTATGTTAAGACCTTTTTAAGTCGAGGGTACTGTTTTTGATTCAAAGTCTATTTGCATTAAGACTGTTTTAAGCTAAAGGTATTGTTTCTATTCAAAGCCTTTTTCCATTAAGATCATTTTAAGCCGAGAGTACTGTTTATGATTCAAATTCTTTTTACATTAGCATCGTTTTAAGCTGAGGTTAATGTTTTCGATTCAAAATATTTTTGTGTTAAGACCATTTTAAGCCGAGAATACTATTTTTGATACAAATTCTTTTCATGTTAAAACTTTTTTACGCCGAGTGTACTGTTTTCGATTCAAAGTCTCTTTGCGATGAGGCCATTTTAAGGTAAGGGTACAACTTTTAATTAAATAACTTTTTGCGTTAAGACTGTTTTAAGCCAAAGATACAATTTTCGATTTAATACCTTTTTGCGTTCAGACAGTTTTAGGCTGAGGGTACTATTCGATCCAATGTCTTTTTTTGTTAAGATCTTTTTAAGCCGAGGTTACTGTTTTTGATTCAAACTCTGATATATACTGTAGTATACTACTTATACATGCATCTTTTACAATATTTAGGCTTTATATTCATCCACTTTAGTATATTTTGCATGCATTTTACATTTTGAAGTCTTAGCATAGAGAGTGGCATAATTTTTCTTTCTTTGAGTATTTTATAGGTGATTTTTGGAGCCACTTTGGAAGAATAGGGACTTGGAGATGAGTGTGAAGCAAAGGGATGAAGTCAAATGAATCAAACAAGGGAGGAAAGTCGATTATGTTTACTTGATAGATAAAAATTCTTCTACAAAATGGAATCAAGCGAAATTTGGAAAAAGATAGCTACAAGAGGTAGCTTTCATTTGGTTGTTTTTTGAAGGCATTTGGACAACTGGTCAGAGAGATACAACAATTCTACTAAAGATATCTTCGTTAGGACTTCATGCTTAAGATTGGTTTTAAATGAAGGTTGCCCGTGGTTGGAATTGGATGATATGTTTGCACAAGATATCCAAAAGAGTTAGCTTTCGTTTTATGGTGGCTTGTATGTATTTGGACAAGCGGCCTAACCAGAAAATGCTATGGCCGATGCCAAAAGTGTTCCAGCTGAAGCCGAGGGACTCTTTTCACGCAAATGGTACTGACCAATGTTGGTAGTTTCCTGGATGAAACTGGAGCAGTCTTGGCCCATCCATGACCCAGAAAACGTTTGTTTTCCTTGTTTTCACTTGGATCCTACCTGATTTGTCCCTAGATTGACCTAACTCCTCTTAAATATAGTTTTTTCCTCCTGTTTAGAGGTAGAACCACCAAGTTTAAGATCTATTCTACAATATTGTATTCCATTCTTTTTAGGTCGAGTTGGAGTTCAGCCTCCTTAGGGTATGTTGAATTTGGTGTCTCTTTATGTGTATCTTCAAGATTAAACCATCTATCTAGAGTTTCTTCTTAATATTTACTCTCAATCGTTTTCATTATGTTTTGATGAGTTGAATGTTTGGTAGATCTAAGTATTAGTGATTTTCTTTTTGATGTTTAGGGTGTTAGATTCATCACTCTAAGTTGTTATTAAAGATAGGTTTAACTTAATATCTTACATCTAGATCCTAGGAGTTTTAATGCTCATAAGGTGATTGATAAAATTTCTTAATAAACCAAATTGGTGTTTCATGTTTTTGTTTGAGCTTAACTATATCGTCTTCACTCATTACTCTATTATCACTCTTAGATCAAATAACGGAAATATATTTGGAAAGTCAATTAAAAGAAAGCAAAAGAATTATTTTCTTGTAGCTTAAGTTGATTCCTTGCTTCTACCGCGTTGATTCTAAATTCTCTGTGAATTCGAACCTCAAATATTTTCTAACGACAAAATATTCACATTTTTTGTATTATTTGAGTGTTATGCATTTAGTATAGCCAGCCTACCTAGGCAAGTTGGATTTTAGCCTCCTTTGGGTGACCTAATGCAAATGCTAGCGATCAAACTGACGTCATTTTTTGAGAGTTTATGCAAATATCCTTTTCGGTTTGGATTGATTTCTAACTAGTTTTTTTTATTTTATTTGTTACTTGCATTTCTCTTGTTATTTTCTTTGATCTCTTGTAGGTGTGAGCAAACTCGAGACCACCAAGGACAAGTCGATGAAAGTGGTTTAGATTTGTCTCAACTTGAAAGAGAGTGTAGGAGACTTGGTAGAGATAGAGAGAGAGAGAGAGAGAGAGGAGAGAGAGAGAGAGAGAGAGAAAGAGCCAAGCAACGAGAGGAACATTTAACTCGTTTCGGTATGGCTGATCGAGGAATTAAGGAACCCGACGTTGCTCACAATGATGAAGACGACAATGGAACCGGAGGGACTGCCAACTCATATGCCATATGGGCTGCATGAAGAAAGATTGGTTGGAGCTTTTTTTTAGCCCAATCTACGAGAAGTTAGGCTAGGGATCCAAGTCCCTCTAATTCACACTGATAACTTTGAGTTGAAGTCTAGCTTGATAAACATGGTTTGGAACCATAGGTACAACAGGCTGCATTGGAAGATGCTCTTGATCACCTGGATCAATTTGAGAGATTGTGTAGAAACCGTGAGAATTAATGGTGGTCCTGAAGACACCGTGAAGATGATATTGTTACCATTCTCTTTGGGGAAAATGCCTCTCAATGGGAGAAGAACATCTCTAAAAAAAATTTGTTGTCGTCATCATGGTGTGTCCTAGGTACAATCTGTTGGGTATTTTTATATCGAGGAGTAAATGAGATAGTCCGACGAGCACTAGACACATCGAGCAATGGCTGTTTCACCAATCTCATAACCATGGAAGGAGAGAGGTTAGTGGAAAAATATAGCTGAGAGTGATATATGCTATGGGGAAGCCAATGATCAGACCACTAGAGAACCGAGTATTGGAGGAGAACAAGATCAAGAAGTTGAGTGTCAAAATCGACAAGCTTGGCAAAATCTTTTTTGTTGGGCAAAAAACAGTTAATTTTGTTGGAGAATGTGACTTAGGACATCCAAGTGGTCAATAATAAGCATTTAAGATTTGTGAAGAAGTTCTAGAGGAACTAAAACTTGTGAGGAACAATGGAAGCTACCAAGGAGGTTATAGGAACCAAACTATGAGAACAACAATCTATCCTACATGAGCAACAATGTGAAGAACCCATAAGACCAAGTTTATCTTCCTAAACCACCTCAAAGACATCAAAGCAACAAGAATTCTCTCCTCTTACTTTCTAAATAAGCTTGAATTTAATAATATATTTTCTACCAAACTTTGTTTATTTTATTAAAGTTTCATCAACACTTTAGCATCTTCACTTAAAAAAACCAAAGTATGTGCTTCTAGAACTTCCATTTCCATGGAAGCTCAAGAATCCATTTTTGGGGATTTTTCATGTAATGAAATTTTTTGTAATATATTTGATGTTTATGCTTGTATTTTAATAGACTTAGCTTGGGGTAACTTGAATTGGGATTACATTTGCAAGATTTGTGGAGAATTATGATATTTTAAGAAGTTAGGGTTTAAGGTGTGAATAGTGACAAAAATGAACTTGCTGTTTGAGAATGGTGTTGAGCTTAACTGATTCATATTTATTTTGATCACCTCTAGACGGGTGGCTGAATTGATAAACATATCTATTAGTATATGGATTCCTCCAACTCTTCGTGCTTTTCAATATATTATAAATTATCTATTATTTATATATGAAGATCACACCAATATCAATGTATTGATATTATCGTATAAATAGCTATCAAGAATAATAATACTTATTTTACGATTACAGCATTACAATAACATATATGAACATTAGAACATAGAATACGTTGAATCATAAAATAATTGTTGAACGAAAATAATAAAATTGGATTTAATCATAAAATATGGTGTAATCATAAGTTGTTAATAATATCTTGTAATCAAATATGTTGGAGGCTATTGTCCAATGTTGGTACATTGTAATCATAAACGATATATTAAATCCTAAACATGTTGTAATCACAAGTTGATTGTTATTCTTTTATTTTTATTTCAGAATGCTCTATTTGTAGGTGAAGACAATATTTTGTCTTTCCGAGATCTTTCATCTTGAATTCTCCCTTTAAATATTTTGTTGCATATTGTATTTCATCTTGAGTTCTAATCATATCTAGATCATCAATATATAATGTGATTATCACAAATCCAGTTGTTCTTTTCTTAATGAAATTACATGGGCAGATGAATTGTCTACATATCCTTCTTTTATCAAATTTTCACTAAGACGATTATACCACATTCATCCAAATTACATCAACCCATATAGTGATCTTTGCAGCTTTGTTACATATAACTCTTTTGGGTTTAGATATTGATACCACTTGTATTTTGAGCCCATAAGGAATTCTCATATACATATATGTATCAAATGGCACATATAACTATAATGTTACAACATCTATAAGTCTCATCTCAAGATTTTCATTAGCTATTAAGCTCATCAGGAACATGGATGTAATAGCATCCATAAAAGGAGAATACGTTTAAGTATAATCTATCTCAAGTCTTTGAGAACAACCTTGAGCTACAAGTCGAGCTTTGCATCTCACAATTTTGTTATTTTCATTTTGCTTTCTAACAAATACCCATTTGTGTCCAACTAGTATTTTCTCCGTATGTGTAAGTTCAATATCTTTGAATATATTTTTTTGTTAAGCGAATCAAGTTCAACTTGCATTGCATCTCTTCGTTTGATCCAATCATGTCTTTATTAACATTTAAACACTGAGTTTGGCTATGAATCATTGTTTTTTTCATCAATATCTTTTGCCACAAAATACGAGAAAATGTACTCATTAACTACTTCATTTCAAATCCATATATTTCCATTATGAATGTTGTTGATATAAATCTCTTCTTCTTTTATCTGATTCTTGATGTTCAAAGTCATCATCAGACTTGATTCTTTTCTTCCAAAATGTTTTCTACTATTTTGTGTACATAATGCTTTTTAGCTTCTTTCCACTTTCTAGGATTCTTATCCTTAGAAGTTAGAACCCACATGTCTACCATGCTTTAAACTATCATTAGATTCTTGTGTATTGTCTGATATTCTACATAATTGTGGTATTTCAATTATAGCAGGAACATTTACAGCAAGAACATGTGATTTAATCACTGTTTGGTATCTGCAAATGAATTGGGAAGCTAATTTGCAATACTTTGTAAATGCATAATTCGTCAAACTTCTAGTTCAAACTGTTTTGTAGGAGGATCAAGATGTAGTAGTGATGGTACATATCATTCAATATCCTTTCCTACATTCTTATTTACTTCCCCTAGAGTTGGGTATACTTCTTCATCAAAGTGAGAGTCGGTAAAATATGTTGTAAACATGTCACTAGTTTGTGGTTCTTAGTACCTTATAACTGAGAGAGAATCACCACCAACATATATTCCTAACATCTTTGCGGTCTTATCTCTACCTGTTGTGGAGGTGCAATGGGCACATATACCGCAGCAACCAAAGATATTTAAATTGGCATCATTTGTTTCACAACCAAATACTAACTGTAATGGAGAATATTTATGATATGCATTAGGGTTTATTCGAAATGATTGTTTCGACATGCAAAATAGAATGTCCCAATACTGAAGCTTGAAGTTTTGATTCATGATCAATGGTCTTGAAATCCATTATAGATGTTTGAATAATGATTCAACCAAACCATTTTGAGTGTGATAATGTGCTACAGTATGTTCAACTTCAATCCCCGTTACCATACAATAATCATTGAAAGCTTGGAATGTGAATTCACTAGCGTTGTCTAGCCTAACTCTTTAGTGGGATAATCAGAAAACCGAGATCTAAGCTTAATTATATGAGTTACAAAACTCGCAAATGTTATATTTCGAGATGATAGTAGACAAACATGTGGCCATCTGCTTTACACATCCACCAACACCATAAAATATTGGAAAGGTCCACATGATGGATGTATATGTCCACATATATCACTTCGAATACATTCAAGGAATTTTGGTGATTCAATATCTATTTTGGTTGGTGATGGGCTTGTGACCAGTTTTCTAAGAGAATATGCAACACATCTCATTTATTTCCCAAACATATGTCATGGGATTTCAATGAATGACCATGTGAACTCTATATTATCTTCCTTAACATTGTGGTGCCTGGATGTCCAAAGCAATCATGCCACAGTGTGAAATCTTTAAGATTTCCTTTGATTGCGAAGTTAGATTTATATAAGTATGATACAAACCAAAAAGAAGTTATGAGACCTTTTCATTCTCTATTGAGGACTGAGTATCATATCCTTGAACTTCTATATATCATTGAAACTCAGTAAATTCCTATTGGAATTCGGAAAACACAACAAATAATTCATGGAAAATTTTGTTCCATTAGGCAACATGAAGTTAGCTTTTCCACTGTCTTCAATGAGGTCTAGAGTAGTGATTGCCACACTGCCGAGATGAATCCTTTTGGATTTCTTTCCTTTTTTGGGGATTTCCGGGTCGAGTTCACTTAAACAACCCTCCCCACGTTTATTGTAAGTTTTTTCACATTAGCGATTTGATCAACGACCACCATAATTGGTTTGACTTTTTTCTCCAAATTTTTCATATTCATTGGTTGGGAATTATGATTCTTAAGGAGGAGTTCACTATTGTTTTCCGCTAAGATAAGTATCATGATCAACTCAGAAAACAGTTTATATCTGCAACTCCTATACATTTCTTGCAATACATTGTGTTCTTTCTGTGATATATAAGGTAAGTTTTTCCAAGTATTTCTACTAATCTGATAGATTTACCACAATATTTCAACTATGAGCTATCCTTAATATAGCAGAATTATAATCTTATACTTTTACAAAATCCTCAAACAGGTTAATTCATTTTTCTATTCATTTTTCTAAAGCAAGTGGGGAGTTTTTTTTTTTTGTCAAACAGTTATTTCATAGCATACCAAATTAAATTATTATACGCCATAATTACAAATTAAATTATTATACGTCATAATTACATGAAAACGATTTCTCCGAAAAATTATCACCTTAATAATTTCTCTTAATAATTCTTAAGACACCAAATAGAGTTATATATATATATATAAATAGTACAAAACAATCATTAAATTAATATATGAATTTAAATTTATACTAGTTGAAAAATGATCGTTCTAATAATATGTTATAGAACTACATTATAATATACACTATGAGAATTATCCATAATAATTTAATTTATTTAATTTTGGTATAAATTACTACTACGTAAGAGTGCTATATATAATACAGGATGAGGAACAGCATCTCACAAATTGTCCATGTGGGATACATCGAGTCGACAAAGTTCGTGTCTTATCATTACAAGTTACGATGAGCACGTTATAATAATAAACCCATAATATTCCCAATGCAAAAATGCATGCCGGTTTTACAACAAGTTGCGACACACCTTACCGTTTATTTCCAAACAAGGGATTTTGCAAATGAGTAACTAGAAATGTGCATAACACAAAAATACTAAGCTGAACTTAGAACCTACAACGACAAAGGCCAACGATTAAATTATGGACTCTTGTCCTCTGCATCGTCCTCTTCCAGCTAATGAGTCATGCACTCTTGTCTTCTTCCTTAGGCTGGTTATCGTTAACCGATTTCTTGTCTGCATCCACATAGCGACCAGTCATTGGATCAATCAGGCGAGTGTCTCGTGGTCCACCTTTACGTCCCATAGCTACCATTGAAGGAGGAGGAAGTAAACCAGATCTGAATAGGAGGCGCTGAACCGGGTCTGATGCCTGAGCACCAACAGATAACCAATACCTGTGCAGGAAAAATAAATCGAAAAGAATGTCCACTATTCAGAAACTGCATGCATCCTTTGTAGGAATTACACGTTCAGAATAAGAACCTTCTATTGCATGACTAGGTTCAAGGGAATCTTGGCATGGGTTTCGGAACTATCCAGACATCATAAACTTAATTTTAGATAATTTAATAATTCTAAAGCTACATGACCATAGACTAATGCAAAAGAAGTTGCATAAGACGAATGTTTAGGAGTGTAAGTATGCAATGAATAGAAAATCAACAGGTTCTTCATTTTACAGAACTTAGAGCAGAAGTTCCACAGAAAGACTCAAGACTGGTGGAGGGGTGTCATCTGTTCTATACCAAAATGAATTATATGAGTTTTCATTTCCCTTAAATTAGTAACTGTCTGGAAGTCAATGAGGTATAAAACTGCTTCAACTCAGGGTTAATAGCATGATGAGAAAGAAAGTGGTCGAAACCAATCCGTAGGAACATATACATTCACCTTTCGAAAATAAAAACCATCTAAGACAGAAACTAACAGCTCCTTTGTGTTAAATCGAGAAACAGGTAACTATACCGGAATGTTAACTATGAAACAATGTATTACAATTTCTAAAGGCAGCTAAATCCTGAATGATAACTAGAGCCACTACCATCATAAAACCCCTCTATCTGCAATAACCCTAAACACTTCAGAAGGTTCAGAACAGAGATTCAAGTCAGTAGAAGACAATTTCAAGTAACAAGAAATTAACAACGCAATTCTAACAACGAAACGGGACTTCACAAGATCAAAATGTACTTACAATTCAAACTACGAATGTTTTTTGGTGTACATCATCCAGTTTCATTCGCAATTTCAAATATGAAAAAGAGTATCTTCTAGTGCATACAGAGACCTTTTTCTGAGTAAAAGCTAGAAACTATCAATGCCTTATCTAGAAAACTACATATATGTGAGAACAAACATACTTTATACGATCGAACTTCAGACCCATCCTCTTACCACCGTCGTGGCCTGTACATAACCGAAACACCGTGTTAAGAGGACCAACGAAGAGAGCAATGGAAATCCTATAAATATATTACCAACGCCACACTCAGAATCACCTGGTAAAGGATTGAAGTAACCTAAGACCTCGAGGTGCTTCCCATCTCGAGGGGATCTGCTATCGGCAGCCATAACCCGGAAAAAGGGTCGATTCTTACATCCGAATCTCGATAATCGGATCCGTACAACCATGTTTCTCTTCCGTTCCTTGGCGAAAATACGAAATGATCGAAGCAGACAAATTGGATTTGGGATAATGGGAGGAAAGAGAGAGACTGAGCTTCAATTTTGATTCGAGACAAATTGGATTCAGGGTTTTTTATCTAACGGAGTAGGATCCTCACACGACACCGTTTCAGAACCATCTTTTAATTTAAGTACCCGCTTTTTCACGGAACCGTTAAAATAATCTAGACGGTGTTTGTTTAAATCATACGCAAACCTATAAACAAGGATTTATAAATCGTCCACCGCCACAAGATGGCCTTGTCTCCGGCGACGGCGAGATGAAAGTGAACCGTATCGTCATCGTTCGTCGGTGGAAATGGGATCGTTCGTGGCTCTGTTTCCTTACCGACGCTCTCATCTGCCGAAACGGACTTATCGCTCTTTGCTTAATCACCTCTGCTCAAGTTTCGATCGGGACTCTCAAGTTTCTCTTGCGACACCAACTGTTCTTCAAGAGCTGCTATTAAAAGCTGGTGAGTTATAATATAATCGAATATCTAGTAATCAATATTCGAAGTTCTGTTTTTTTATAATTTTAGATTTCGTGATTATGTTTGATTTGCGCGAAACTATCAGTTTGAAATCTCGATCTAGAATAGTTTGTAGTAGTATGATCCTACTTTCTGATGCTGTTATTGTTTTTTGAAAAAGAAATTACTCAAGTGTCGCCGGTAGAAACTTGTGAACCTGGAGAAGTATATGCTGATGAAAAGCCGCCGGAGAATTTGTCAGTGGTGGAATCAAGATCCGATGGAGGTTCTGGTGAGCTAAGAGCTGGGAATCTGACAACTATTTCACAGGACAAGAGTTTGATTCTTGGGGATGTTGCTGATGGAATTGATTTGCAAGATGCAACTGTTGGTAGTGGACACAAAGATATTTTCGATGACCTTGAGCTTATGATGAATGAAAGTCAAGACTTTCTTCCAGAAATTTGTGTTAATCTTTTTGAGGGACTAGATTTGAATGACTATGTTGATGATGTTATGGTTGCCTCACCGCGTGACATCGCGAAAGAACCTCTTGATATTGTTCAAAATGTCGAGGAGAAGCCTGATACTGCAACTGAAGTTCAAGTAGATACCATAAAAACTGATAAGCAGGTTTCTTAACATATTGAAAAGGCAGAGGAAGTTCCTAAATCAGTTGAATCTAGTGGAGTTATACATTCTGGAATCTCGGAGAAAAATAATGAAACACTTCCTAAAGAGATGGAAATGGAGAAATCTGTAAGTAGTACTCTAGTCTTGGCATCTGATAGAAACTCGTCGTATCGGAAGAAACTCTTGCCGGAAAACTCTCCTGAGTAGCAATTTTATTGGATAAGAAGCAATGTAACAACTTTCCACATGAATTCTCATGAGCATAGACCTCACCTACAGTGAACTAGGCCCAACAATCTAATTGTCCCCTAATTGTGCAACAAGCACCTTATTAATACAGAATTCCAGAAAGTAAATTGTTCATAAAACACATAAAAAGGATGAAACTAATAAAACGATCAATAACACCCACATCTTTACTTTTCCTCTGAGACGTTCCCATTCTTCTTCGAGCCAATATCCTTCGAAGTCTTCCTCACATAAGCTCTAAGGAGCTTATCAATACCCCCTGGACAAGACGAAGCTTGTCCTCAAGCGGAAATTCAGGAAACTGAACCTCCAAGGATGCCACCAAATGACCCTCAACATCATAATCAGACTGTAATACAGTGTCAGGTTAAACCAACAACTCATTTGCAGCTGAAAATGACACCGACAACAGTGAACTGTGTGATGAGCACCAAGAACCGGTTTGAGCTGAGACACATGAAAGACATTGTGTATCCCGGAAGTAGCTGGAAACTGTAACCTGTAAGCAACAACACCAATTCGGTCTAACACCTCGAATGGTCCATAATACTTAGCAAAGACAACGAGAAACAGATTGTTGACAATAAGGTCGGAGTTTCAAAAACACAGAGTCACCAACCGCAAAAGTCAAATTACGACGGTGTATATCGGCATTGTTTTTCATTAACACCTGAGCTCGAAGCAAATGATCCTTAATATCCTGCAACATAGCATCTCGTTGACGCAGCATTATCTCAAGTTCAAAGTTGGAAGGTGAGCCGACTTCAAAAGGAAGTAAAACCGGAGGATCTCGGCCATAAACCACATTGAGAGGAGTGGTGTGAAGAGACGTATGGTAACTCGTATTATACCAAAGTTCAGCCCAGGGTAAAAACTTCGGCCATGTTTTAGCATGAGATGATGCAAAAGAGCCCAAATATATCTCCAAACAATGATTCAACACCTTTGTTTAGCCATCAGATTGAGGGTGAAAAGTTGTATTGTAACGTAATTGAGGCCTTGATGCAGCAAAACACTCTCTCCAAAAGTTACCAACAAATGTTTTATCCCTATCTGAGATGATAGATTTGGGAAAACCATGGAGCTTAACGATCTCGGTCACGAACAAACGAGCAACATCACTAGCAGTAAAAGGATGCTTTAAACGAAGAAAATGGATGTACTTGCTCAACCTATCCACAACCACAAGAATAACGTTGTTGCCATGAGAAGAGGGTAAACCCTCAATAAAATCCATAGATAATTCCTCCCAAATCTGAACAGGAATCAAACACTCAACCACATAAGATTGAACCTACTTCTTCATTCCCTACCCAATGGAACATAGCTAGAATGCGTTTGAGGGTTTTTAGTACACCTGAATGGCCCCCATCAAATTGTCATGACATTCCCGAATGATTAAAGGAATGTGAGAAGTAGCTGGAATAACCAGACGACGTTTATGGAATAAGTGGCCATCAACGATAGAGTAATAAGGGAAAATCGGTTCCCCACGCTGCACTTGGTGCAATTTCTGTTGAAGTTCCAAGTCAACCTTAATTTCAGCAAACAACTCTTGATATGCAAACTAGAAGGGACCATAATAGTGAGTACTAAGGCAGTCGAAGACGGGGAATTGTGATTCACAATCCGAGATAAACAGTTAGCCGCTTGATTTTTGTACCAGCTTTATACTCAATATCAAACTCGTAACCCAACAGACGAGTAAGCCATCGTTGATAGTCCAAAGTGATCTCGCGTTGCTCCAAGAGATACTTGAGACTCTTTTGATCTGTACGCAGCAGAAACCGACGTACCAACAAATAATGACGCCATTTCTGAACAGCAAAAACAATGGCCATAAGTTCTCGTTCATAGACTGGTTTCAATTGTTCCTTGTTCGTCAAGCAATAGCTAAAATAAGCAATAGGATGTTTGTTTTGCATCAGAACTGCACCAAGGCCAAACCCCGAAGCATCAGATTCCACAATGAACAACTCCCGAAATCTGGCAGCGTTGAAACGGGAGCCAAAATCATTGCTTGTTTAAGCCTTTCAAAGGCCGATTGAGCTGCAGATGACCAAAAAAACTTATCCTTCTTCAAGAGTTCGGTTTAAGGACGAGCTAAAGAACTGTAATCCTGCACAAACCGGCGATAATAACCTGTTAAACCCAAGAATCCACGTAATTCCTTCACGGTTTTAGGTGCAGGCCATGATCGCACTGCAACTATCTTGGACGGATCAGTGGCGACACCCTCGCGAGATATAACATGTCCCAAATAATTAATTGACTCCATAGCAAAAAAACATTTCTTCCGGTTAGCAAAAAGTTGCTGCTGTGAAAACACCTCCAATACCATACTTAAATGTTGCACATGATCAGCTAAAGACTTATAGTAGATTAGTATGTTGTCAAAGAAAACCGGAACGAATTGGCGCAAAAACTGCTTGAAAATCTCGTTCATCAAAGCTTGAAATGTAGTCGGAGCGTTGGATAGCCCAAAGGGCATTACCAAGAATTCAAAGTGACCATCATGAGTACGGAAAGCTGTCTTTTCAATATCTTCATATTTCATCTGAATCTGATGGTATCCCGAACGTAAATCCAACTTTGAAAAAAACATAGCACCATGTAACTCATCGAGTAGCTGATCAATGACTGGAATCGAGACTCCTACTAGAATATGGACTCCTACTAGCCCGAATAATTCCTGCCACTAACATATCATTCACCAACGTTTCCATAGCCTCCTTATGAACATGAGGATAACGATAGGGTCGAACATTGATCGGACCAACACCAGGCTGCAACACAATTGCATGTTCTCTGCCAGGAAGAGGAGGTAAACCAACTGGTGTCCCAAAGACGGAAGAAAAATGGGCAAGAACTGCTTTAATGACCTCTGGTGGGGACATGTCCAAAGCCGACTCAGAAGAAATATCAACATGTGGATTGAAGGGAGCCACTAGAACAGAAGTGTGCGGCTGTAACGACTTCAATGACAGTTTAGAAGACTGTAGAAACGAATCACCATACAACATCACTATCTCGCCTTTATACAAAAACGAGATGAAATGCTCATCCCAATTAACGACACATGTACCCAATGTTCGAAGCCACTGCACTCCTGATATAACATCCGCATAACCAAGTTGTAGAGCAATAAAATCAGAAGTGAATTGCAAATTTTGGAGAGCAAAGTCAATATCGACAAACACCAAGGCCTTTTTCCGTAAATCCATCAGCTACGCACACATTAAGAGCTGGATGTGGAGAAATCTTCAATTTCAATCGCCTGACTAAAGCTGGAGACAAAAAATTGTGGCTAGCTCCACTATCCAGTAACACTACCACATCACTCCTTTTAATGAAACCAAGCACCTTAGTCGTCTTAGGAGCCTCCAGCCCAAAAAAAGACTCATACGACAGAACGATAAGATCACTAACAAACTGACATTGCATAGAATTAGCATCAGCCACAAGCTGTAGTTGAAGATCAAAATCTGAGTCAGAAGCTTCAGAATTAATAACCTCAATCTCACAATCGTGAAGAACAGTGAGAACTTGAAAAAACTGATTGGGACACTCATGTTGCTTAGACCAACGACCATCACAGTTAAAACAAAGACCTTTTTTGTTTATCAGCTACTTCTAGAGATAAACACTTTTGAGGCCGAGAGTTAACTTTTTAGTCTTTGGAGGTTGAACTAGGTCCGAGGATACAGATTTCATTT
>JAKUCM010002369.1:0-37052 GCA_023374145.1 Lepidium sativum | reverse complement strand
AATGTATCTTCACAGATAACAAACTTGAATGATTCACTTAAAAACATTTACGCTAGATCTACCTTGACAGTGCCAAGATTTTTCTTCCAAAGTAATTTGCGAGGGGTCTTGATTTCATGATATCGATCGGCATAATCAGATAGCAGCTTGTCAACAGGTTCAGGTAGCTCTAGAGGTTCATCCTGAAATTACAATAGATCACAAGAATCTATACGCCTCATATGTGTAATACATAATGGATGAAAAAATGGAGGGAAGAACATATGGATACCTGAATTGGTGGCCAGAAGTTTGTTGAAAGTATAGTTGAGGTAAGAGTATCAACAGATAGTTCACTCTCTCTTAACTTAGCGCCTAGACACAAGCAATGGACAAAGATGCTAAGTAAAAGGATCAGACAAGAACCTACCTTTTACGAGTAAAACTGAGAATAATTCAGAAATAGACAAACCTGTTTGTGAGGCTTTTTTAATGTTAGTGTTCACTCTCTTAGAATCAATCAAGTCATTTAGCATGATCTCACATCTTTGCATACTGGCTTCCCCAAAATGTATCTATTGGTATAATGAGAGAAGGGAAACGTTAGATTTAAATTTATACAAACAGTCCAATACTATGGCAAGTCGGGACTTAAGAGGAGTAAAGTAAAATTTGCCTTGAGAAGTTCGACAGTGCGTATCTCAGTATCGATGTCATAATCAGTCTTGTTGAGAAGCTTTTCCGCGAGCATAACACGATACTCATTTACTAATTGCTCTTTCGATCCAATTATATCAACAAGCATTCCTAGAATGTCTACCTTTCTCTGACTGAGGCTACCTTTTAAAGGATCAGCCTCGACAGGATCTGGTTCCCAACTGAAGACAAAGCATGTTAAAAGGTATCAGACAAATCCAATGCGATTCAAGGTGATAACCAAGAATTTATGGAACACAAAGGGTACCGAGAAGCATTGATCCAGGCCTGCTTATCATCTGTGTGAAAATCATCGTCAAAACCAACATTCTCTTGATTTTCGTCATCCCTCATTAATTCTTCAAGAAGACTATCCCCAGGGTTTCCGGAACCATTTGCATTCCCTCCACTACCATCTGTAAGCATAGTGACAATACACTTAATGGTGTCTTTCCGCCCTCGTAGATAGTCTCTTATTGGTTCACCCACTGCTTCGAGAAATACACCAGCTGGGTCTATTGCGCGAAGGGCTTTAATAGTAGACACATACTGATGCAATATATCATTGGTTGAAGCACCAGCAGTGAGCAAACGATATTTTAGCGAAGAAATAAAAGATTCAACTAGCTTAGAGTGCTGGCCAGTATATTCAAGACACTGTTTTAAGTCTTCGATCGCAGGAGAACTGTTGCATCGATAAAGTTTCCATCAGAAATTCAAGATATTCTTACTTGTTGCAATATCTGAAGTGGGTCTCAAGTGAGATATGTGGGAAGAAATGAAACCTTTCAGGATAATCAACAATTATCTCAAATAACTTGGCTATCCTTAAATCTTGCAGTGTCTCATACGCAAAATATTCTAGACGTAATTTCCACCTAACAATTCCTTCAGAAGGAGTCACCACTTTGGAAGCGCTTGGAGATGGACAGCCTGCCAGAGGAGACGTGGGGTCAGATGATGTGGTACCATAGCTTACAGAATCACCGAGATACGAAAGAAGTGCATTGAGAAACTGTAGAGGGACTGTCTGAAAAGAGGAATTCAGATGTCAGGAAATTCCGAGTTACCAAAATGATTTGATGGTGCACTGAGAATGTAAGCAGTAAAATCTACCTGAATCCACTCTTTGATTGATTCCAAAACAGAAGTCCTGTAATCATCACCAGCCAGATCATGGACTTTCGCCTGCATTATAACATTTCCAGACAAGGTACAACTTATATGTATAGTCACTACATATACCATGTTATACCTCTCAGTGACGCAGATGAAATCTCACATGCATAAAAATACCTTAAGAAGCAAAAAGATGGCAGATGCATAAGCATTTTCAGCCATAGATGTAAATCCAATGCTTCTAAGATCACGGACCACCTTCCCAATGTTCTTCACTAACTTGTCATGCCCCAAACGTTTTCCTTGGGAATAGCCTTCATCAACATCCATTTCTCCGTTTTTATATCTCAGTTTCTCGTCCAAATCCATACAATCATCCTCTTGTTCTTCAATACCATCTACATCCATGATTGCACTTAACTCCTCCAGCCTTTGCTTAAAATACCAGTGGAGTATTTCTGAGGAACATAATAAAAGAGGAACAATATAATAGCAATGATTGAACTTAATTGAAACAAGTGGTCAACATATGAAACAAATTTCCAGGAATTAAACCAGAAAATAACATTGATAATTACGAACAAACACACTACTGAACCATTGGCTGTTTGAATCAAACTAAACCGGAAATCATCAAAGAACAAGCAATCAAAGATGGGTATACCAGGAAAATGTGGCGGCAGAGTAGTCATCAGAGTTGAAGACAACATTGACTGGAATCTCGAAAAAAGACTAACTCTTTCTGTATCTGGCTTCTGCCTATCCTCTGATGACTGTTCTTTAAACGACTGCAAAGCATGAGCCACTATGGACAGACACTTCTCATGATACTGCTTTGCTATAGCAATTTCTTCTAAAGCCTTGCATAACACTGCCTGAATCTCCTTTCCATAATTCTGTCCAAAGCACCCATTTTAGTCGGCAAAAGAAGCTAGTTTTAGAATATACAATAGCAAAGAAACCATCAACCAAGCATTTCTCTTCTTACAGGATGTTTCGTCTCGCTGTAAGCATCAAAATGATGCCAAAAACTCGATGCACCTCCCTTCTCAAAAGCTTGCTAAAACCAAATAAATGTCCCCATAGTGATCAATAAGAGAACAAACATCATTCCTCCAAATTTTATTCAACACCAATTACCTCACAATAGAGCAGCTATAAGTGGTTAAAACTAATTCATTACAAAAATTGGGAAGCTACAAGACTCACTCCCAATCCTAATCTAAAAGAAAAATGCAGCATTTCTGTACAGTACCTCGAGTGATATGAGAAAGTGGTCACGAACAAGAGATTCAAGCCCGTACTTGCAGAGACAATACACATGAGACACGAACTCATCTTCGACTGCGGAATCTCCAGTTCCAGCAATGAGAGACTCCACAGTAATGAAAAATCCATCGTAGCTTTCTGAAATTTCCTGAATCGAATCGTCCGAGAGAGTTTCTAGAATGTCTAAATTGCACTCAGATGAACCTAAAGATTCCATCTTTCACTCTCGGTTTAAAATACACAACTTCCCAAAACCCTATATTTCTAGCACAGTAACTTCTCGGCTAGTCACCGTCTTGTAACTCTGTCTCCCTTGACAATAACAAGGGTTTGGCTGCAATCAAAACACCATTCTCAGCTCACTTTAGGAAGATTTAAGTAGCAGAAGAAAAGACTGAAACGAATCCGAAGCTACAAGAAATTGCTTGAAGATTCACAAAGCTTCGTCTTTTAAAAATTAAACGAAAAAAGTGAGGGCTTTGCGAAATTCAATCTAGGAAGCGAAATTTCCTCTCTTTTTCCTTGAATTTCAATATTGTAGTTTTCCGGTTCAGTTCTAGTCACTTCGCCTTTCGCCCAAACCTCAAACGACATGTATGGTCGAGTGGAGCATGATTCAAAATATTTTATCCCTAAATATATAAAATGATGAAATCGTTAATTAGTACTAATATAATTTAGAATTTTTTCCCCCTGAAATTATAAAAGATAGAACCAATTCTTTGAATGTTTTTCTTGGTCGGGACTAATACTTTGAAATATTACAACTAAAAAATTAGAATAGGGGAACATAAAAATCTTCCAAATTTTAACCAAAAGGATTTCCCAAAAAACTAATTGTAAAAATTATAATTGAGTGCGATCTAATAATTAAGTTTTTATGTAATGTAAATAATGAAACTTAATTTTTGAATGTGCAAGTCCGCATGTCTTTAATAAATTTATTATATGCCACTAGATCAAATGTTACCTCCTAACTTACATAATTTATTAGGAAATAAAAATCGTAAATTATTTGAAAAAACAATAATAAAAAATGAAAAGACAAAATCCTAAAATAAAAATTTTGACGCAAAAATAATATATTATAACCAAAGTGGATGATAAAATTTCCTAGCACTATGGTGTTCTTTTCATAGCGGTTTTCTTTTCGTAAACACTATGGTGTTCACATATTTATAAATTTTGCGTATCTTCAAATTTTTTTAATTCGATATGTAATTTTTATTAGCAGAGTTATATACAAAAACATTATTAAACCCGTTAAGCGGTAAAATACTAAGGAGCGGGACACTTGGAAAATTTTGGCTCGGACAAAAATTTTCCAAATCGTTGAAAACCTAATTTTTTTGTTCTTTCCTCTTTCAATCTTTTACTATTCCCTCTTCGATTATCACTATGCATATGTATTCTCTTTTCGATACTTTCAGATCTTAAAATCAAAATCTCGATCCCTAAATCACTCATTCGGTTCGATCTTTCTGAAATCCTTTCTCTCTCAGACAAAATCAGCTCAGCGTGACTCTTGATTTTGAATACAAACACTTCAATGAATCCGAATCTTGCAACCTCATAACCCAAACAATTTGTTAGCTGGCTTTCTCCATTACCTTCATCGAAGCAATTCCATGCGACTTAGGTGCCGAATTTCTTCAAGTTTTTTCTATTCTTTTGGTTTATGTTGGTAGAATCGTTAATATATTCTGATTTTTAATAATTTCGGGTTTGTTCATGTCGAATTGGTTAAATTATTTAACTTTTCCTTCAAGCTTAAGGGTTTCTGTATATTGGTAAATGTGTCTCTGATTTCAGCTGATTTATACTTTCCTTTATTATTGTGTAGTGCAAGCAAAATATAAGAAACTTGATATCAAAAACTCCTTCAGGTATCTTACTACAAGTTGTATAAAGCTTCGATCTAGTATATAAAAAGAGTAGAAACTCTTTCAGCTGACTTATATACTTTTGTTTCTTATTCCCTCTTTGTTTTTTGTTTTGTAGTTCTAGTCAAGCAACAACAAAGTAAATCTATCAGGTACCTCACTCAAATTAGGTTCTTGTTAAAATATCATTATGAGTTGGTGTTATGTCTTAATGTCCTTGTATATTCTCAACACTTGTAAATTCTTGGAGTTGTTGTAAAATGGATAAAAGTTGGGTTTGGTTACCAATGTAATAACTTAACTGTGAATATACATCTATATTATTTTCATTTTCTATATTGATTAACATGTTCACTGATTACTTTATTGTTATATAAACTTATAGGAATAACCGTGAGTATGATCAAGGGGCAACTAAGTTTGTGTTTGATTTTGTAAGACACTTAGGTCATCTAGCATATATGTTTTGTCCTTGTGTTGACTGCCAGAATGTTTGCCATCAGTCAATTCAGACAGTCTTAGAACATTTAGTTATTAAAGAGATGGATGAGAAGCAAGGTAAGCAAATGGTGAAGTAAACATGGAGATATAAGTGAGACGCCAACATAAGTTTATACATCTGAGCATGAGGCTTTAGGACAACATTTAGGGGGAGTGAAAGCAATCACTCGCAACAGCAGAATGTAGATCAATCTGAATATGTTGTCAGTGAATCAGAATCTGCTTTTAGAAAGAAGGTAACAGATGCAGAAAATCCATTGTACTTTATGTGTATGAACTATACCAAGGTGACTGCAATAATGGGTCATTACTGAATTAAAGTAAAGAGTGGGATGTGAGTGAACTATGTTGATCAGCTGCTTATGCTAGTTCATGACATGCTACATGGAGACAATATGTTGCCTAAGTCTACAGATGAGTTGAAGAAGTTCTTGAAGATATTTGGTTTCCGATATAAGGTGATTCACGCCTACAAAAATGATTGCATTATATACTATAAACAGTATGAGGATTTGGTAAGCTGTCCAAGATGTTCTAAATTAAGATGAGAAATGGATAAGCACTCTGATGGGGAGCTCATCAAAGATACTTATGTATTTTCTAGTAAAAGATAAATTTTGGAGGATGTTTACATCTAAACAGTTAGCTGAGGATTAGAGGTGGCAAATCAACAACACTAGTGTTGATGGTACTATGAGGCATCTAGTGGACTCATTGACATGGGCTCATATACTGAAAAGTACCCATACTTTGTTGCAGAAGGGAGAAATCTTTAACTAGGATTGTCTACTGATGGGATGCACCCTTTTTCTATTCAGAATACTAAGTATAACACATGGACAATTCTATTAGTTAATTACAACATGTCTCCAACAGAGTGTATGAAAGCAGATAATATCTTGTTGACAATGTTGATACATGGACCTACAACATTTGGGAACAATATTGATATCTATCTGCAACCTTTAATAGATCTATCTGCAACGTTTAATAGATGACCTGAAGGATATTTGGAATGAAGGTATAGAAGATTTGACTCGTTTAAGAATGATAAGTTCACTTTGTGATCTATGTTGTTGTTGAGTATCACAAATTACCCAACATTGGGGCATTAGCTGGATGTAAAGTTAAAGGGAAGCAATCATGTAATGTCTATGGGAAGGATACACCTCACAAATGGTTAAAATTTAGTCAAAAGCATGTTTATATGAGTAACAGGAAGCGACTAAGGCATGAACATCCTTATAGACATAGAAAAGGGTGGTTTTGACAATACTGTGAAAGTCGGTATTGCTAAAAGAATTCAAACTGGAACAGAAATTTATGGGAGCCTTAAGGACTTGGAAATAATTTTGGATGGCCTTTGAATAAGAAAAGTAAGAGAAAAAGAATATAACCAGACGATGATGACATCATTTCAGCTGAAGAACATAAGGAAGACAATGATTTATGGCGGTGGAAAAAGATATCAATCTTTTTTTATTTACCATACTGGAAGGTTAATTATTTTTTAATATAGAACTCTTTCTTATGTGGTAATATCTATTCTAATGCATTGTGTGATATCATATGTCAGGATACACATGTCCGACATAATATTGATTTCATGCACGTGGAAAAGAATGTGTGAGATACATTGTTTTCTATGATGACGCAAAGTGTGAAATCAAATGATGGCATCAAAGCACGAAAAGATTTAAAAGACATTGGTATTCAAAGCAACTTGCATACACAAGTATGTGGGAAGAAAAATTTCCTACCTACAGCTGCATATTGGCCTTGTAAAGTAAAAAAGAGAATATTATGCAAGAGGTTTTCTAAATTCAGAGGTCATGATAGTTATTGTGCAAATATATCCAATTGTGTATTTACCGAGCCTCCAACTATTGGTAGTATGAAGTCACATGATTACCATGTTCTCATCCAAAATTTGTTTCATGAGGCATTACAAGGTTTACTACCAAAAGGACTTTGGAATGCAGTAAATCATGTCTATAATTACTTCAACAAACTGTGTCGACCTGTTCTTGATCTAGAGAAGCTGCTTGAATTAGAATCAGAGGTTGTTGAAACAATTTGCCTGTTGGAGAGATTCTTTCTGTCATCACTATTTGATAATATGTTTCACCTTCCATTACATCTAGCAAGGGAAGCACAATTAGGTGGCCATGTACATTTCAGATGGATGTATCCTTTTGAGAGATACTTTTTAACTATGTTTATATTGATATACTTCAGTATTAAGTATTATCTATTACTCACAATAAGCAACTTCATTGATATATATCATTGATATATAGGTGCATGAAGACACTTAAGTCATATGTTAAGAATTTTGCAAGGCTAGGGGCATGTATGGTTGAGGGATACTTAGCTGGTGAATGCATTGTATTTTGTGTTGAGTTTCTACATAAATTTTTGCCAATACAAGAAGCAATTAATTGTAATGAAGATATTGAGCCAGAGCAACATTTAATTTCAATTCTAGTAATTCATATGCATTCAATTAATAATACAATATATCTATTTGAATGACTAATTGGGCTACAAGTATGTCAGTAGGAAGAGTTCAAATATTTGATTATTGGAAAGTGGGTAATGAATTGGTTGATGATGGTATATTGGTGTCAACTGATCCTAAAGACTTAGTCAACAACATTCCTCTGAGACCAAGTGCTGAATTTGTGAGGATCGAGATGGTTGTGAAACTTGATACTTTTTTATGGAGATCTAGTCCTAATGTATCATTGTCTCTCTCTTTTCCTCTTTTTTTTTTTTTTTTTTTTTTTTTTTTTTTTTTTGTTTTTTTTTTTTTTTTTTTTTTTTTTTTTTTTTTTTTTTTTTTACATGTCAATTAGATTAGATGAGGACTACTAGTACGTGGTTATATCTGATGAATGTGTTTATTTCTTGGAGTACTAGAGTGGTACTAAAAGTACTGGTTCAAGCAAAGGCAGCAAAAAGAAGTGCATTATATTAGACTGTGATAACTCTGGGTATGTTGCAATAGGTCGTGTATGTTCAATTGATCCAATAGACAAAGTCCATCTTGTCCCTTTAGGTACAAATGCTAGCAAGGTCTGGGTAGAGGTTTCAAAGATTGATGGTGCACAAGTATGGAGACCAAACTCATAACTTGAAGTAATATTTGATGCAGTAGGTACCACTATAGCTTGGCTGAATGATAAGATTACATTCATATGACAGTTGAGTTTTAGTATTTATGTATTTCTATTTCATTATATTGTAGAACTTTGTATTATAGTTGTTTTCAGATTAAAGTTATTGGAATTTAAACATAATTGATGGGTAATTAATATAAAATCTTGTATTATTATTTTTAATTCAAATTTCACTACAAGAGAACATTAGTTTAGGGACCATATTTTACAACGTTTTTGGGACGTTGTAAAATAGGGAGGTATTTGCAACTTCTTTACGATGTTTAGAAAAAACGTCGTAAATGAGTTGTAAACATACAACGAAAATAAACGTTGTAAACAAGTCAGTAATTTACGACTTTTTAACAACGTTTTCTCATTGCTTCAACAATTCGTTGTGAATAAGTCCCTAAGTTGCAACACTTTTACGACCTCTATAATTTACATTGAATTAACATTGAATGTCAAAGTAGGTATACACGTTTTTCTTGTTACGTAAAAGGTTTAAATAAAATTTAAACTTGGAGTTGTAAAGGTGTTGGTAAATTTAAAATCACGTTATTAAAACGTCACTACCTTACAACTCTTTTACGACTAAACTGTTTACAACCCACCGTTCACACACGGAAAAGAGCACCTAGGAGATATGATGACGGTGGTGTCGCCCAAACTTATGCAGTAGAGGGAGTTCCTGATATTTTTTCCCCAATTGGACGTCTCAGTGAAAAATTAAAAGAAGTTTGGTGGAGTAGTCCCAAAGACCGCCACGCGGCACACACCTATATACTTCTGAATTGCACTGAAGTGCTTCCGTTTGAAAGGTATATATATATATATGTATTGTATATAGTTAATGAAATGTGTATTACTTTAAATTAACATATTTTTATATACATGTGTAGTTTATTTGTTAGTCAGGTAAAAGAAACTATTGAAAGAATTTCAGATGCAGAAGTACTTAAGCGGAAAGATATGCACTTCAACAGAGGTGTCCGTTACAACTAATTTGGAGTTGTGGACGTGAATGGGAGGAGAAGATACAACAAGTTTGAGCCTTTCGTCTTAGCATCGCAAGCAGAGCAAGTTAGCTTCATTCCATATCCAAGGATCAAAGAGTCAGACATCAATTGGTTAGCTACAGTGAAGATCACACCTCGTGGGCGAATTATTGGATGTGGAGATTTACCGTTGCAGGAAGAATCATGTTCAGCTATACAAGTGCCAGAGCAAGCTACAAAGCTAGTGATTCTTATCGATCCGGAAAACCGAGAGTATGAGGATCTCCCTGAAGAAGACGTTGACGATGAGGAGCGTGACGAGTTTGCAGAAAGTGATAATCCAAGTAGCGGAAATGGTAGTAACGGTGAAGAATCTGATTGACACTACGGTTTATACCGTATGAACAATTAATGTATTGTTGGAGGATTGTCATGTATTTTACGTTATGTCAATCTTTTATAAATCATTTAAATTTAGTAAATTCATAAATCATTCAAAGTTTAATAAAACTAAGTTGTACATATCAATCAAAATTTTATCAATCTAAGATCTATAAATAAATCTACAATTCCGCAAAACACTTAGGAAAAAAATTTAGAAAAAAAAAATCAAAAAACGTCGTAAAGACGTTGGCGAACCAGAACGTCGTAAAGACGTTGCGGTTTGCCAACATCTTTACGACGTTCTGTTTTTTTTTTTAATTTTTCTCATTTCTAAATTTTGTATAATTCAAATCACACTCTTATAATTTAAATCATACTCTTGTATAATTATAAGAGTATGATTTAAATTATAAGAGTGTGATTTAAATTATAAGAGTGTGATTTAAATTATACAAAATTTACAAATGAGAAAAATTAAAAAAAAAAAACAGACGTTGTAAGGTCGTTGGCAAACCGGAACGTCGTAAGGACGTTGGCAACTAGCAACGTCTTTACGACGTTTCTGGTCGCCAACGACCTTACAACGTTTCGTTGATTTACGTAACGGGTATTTTAATTAAACATAACGTCTCAATGAATTGCACCGTAGTGGTACATTGAATCAACATTTGCCAACTTCTTTACATCGAAAACGTTGTAAATTCGTCCCTAAATTTACAACTCTTTCACGACATTTCATGAATTCCCAACTCGTTTACAACTCCACCTTTTCCCTATAAATACATCACCAATTTTGCAACATTATTCCATCATTCTCTATTCCACATTTCTCTCTCTAAGGTATCACTCTCTCCCTTCTCTCTACAATTTTCTTTTTTTTTTGCAAATTTAGGATTTAAAATGATGTAGGTTGTTTAGAAATGATGTAGTAGGTACGAAATTTAGAATTTAGGCTTTATATATTATTTAGTAGTATCCAACGTCTAATTTACGAAACATCGTTTTGTAGGTACAAATTATGGCACCCGGAAGCATACACGCCGTGTCCCACTACAGTGACATACACGCCGTGTCCACTACAGTGGACATACTAAAGCAAACGACGGATGAGAAATTCGCAGCCATGGAATCCATGATGGATATTTTGGTTGCGGGCAATCCACATGCATCTGCGGCTTTGGAGCTTAGACGTCGCAACCTCGGGATTAGGGCCTACGGAGAATGTCGGAGGTCAATTTGAACGAGCGGGTGGTGAAGATCAGGACGACCGTAGCTCTGACATGTTCGACGAAATTACTTCGTTAATTATTTTGTAATTTGTAATTAAATTTTGTAAGACATTTTAATTATATATTTTATTATTATAATTTTATTTTAATTATTTCATATTTTATTTAAAATACAAAACAATTAAATTTCACAATTTTAATGAAAAAATACATAATAAATTTTAGTCCCTAAGTAGTTGTAAATTATTTCGTCTTTAAATAGTTGTAAACACTTTTCGTCTTTAAGTAGTTGTAAACAATTTCATCTTTAAGTAGTTGTAAAACTTTCGTCTTTACTTAGTTGTAAAGATTTCGACTTTAAAACGTTGTAAAAAAATTGACTCTAATTAGTTGTAAACTAAACGTTGTAAGGGCGTTGCTAAGTTTACAATCAACTTACAACATATATATTGGCATCGACTTTACAACGTACTACTACATTTACGAGGTTTTTACAACTCCCTTTTTACGACGTTTTAACAACGTTTTTTTGCGTTGTTAACTTTTACAACGTTTTTACAACGTTTTGTACCTTACGACGTGCAAGACACGACGTTTCACGCGGCGTCCCTAATACGTTGTAAAAGTCCTTTACAACGCTTTAGGGACGGAAATGGGAGTTGTAAAACACATGTTCTCTTGAAACACATGTTCTCTTGTAGTGTTTTATTTACGAGGAAACTACATTTTATATAAACGTTATTTATCATCCTTTTACCCCTACAAACCTATGTAACATTTCTTAATCCATCTATATTTTTTTGTAGACACACCAATTTTTTTTTTTTTAGAATTAAATTTCCTTCTTTCCAACAAAAAAAGACTTGCAACAAAATGGAAAAAATTTAGGGAGTGGTTATTCAATCAGGATTTTTAATGATTTAGGACTGTTTTGAATTACATGGTTTCCTTAGGGATTTTGACGAATTACATCAAATTTTGAAGTCCATTACTAGTGGATTTCTTTATGGATTCCATGGTATTTGAATTCATCTCACAAAAAATAACTGGTCCGGAAAATAACCGTTGAAGTTTACAAATAAATGAAAATATAGAAACTCATCATCTTATTCCTAATATATCTTCTCGGGTCAACGAAAAATACAAACTATTTGATCAAATCATTTGAGAGAACCACAAACAGTTCTTGCATTAGTTTAACTGGAATATAGTTTTTATTCATTTGCAAATCTTGGTACAAAGATTAATGGCTCAAAAATCATCAAGTGGGTATCCAACAATTGAGGCCCCTGAAACTTGTTTTTCCTCTTTGGCTGTATAAACAAAGAAGAACACAACTTGCCAATAGTTTAGTGATGCCCTGTTTGCAACCAATAAGGAAACCTAAAACCACAAAACACAAGCTTAACTCATTAGTACATCAGAGTCTTCAATAAAAGTTATATTTAAACCATAAACAAAACAATAAGTTTTTGATTTCATGTTAAGACAAACATCACAGAATAAAGTTCTAAACTTTAGTATGTTGCAGTACACATAAGAGGAACAATGGAAATATGTTCACCGCAGGAGAACTACTTAATAGTTTTCAACGTCTTCCACGATCAACACAGCTCTTTGATGAATACATATTAAATTCTTGTTGTTTATAAGTGGCCAAGGCTGTCTAAAAGAGATCCATAGTTTCATTTTGCCTAGAGTCGTTGGGTTCTTCATGAAGCCACAGTGAGTTACCATTGGGAACGGGCTAGAGCTACTATACTATTAGACATCTCGTAGTGACATCATAAACCTCAGTTAGAGTTTTTACCTACTTTGAAAATCAAAACTGGAAATAAGCCCTTAGTTGCAATTGGTGAAGCGACTGTCTTAACTGTTGGACCTGCAATTGAAGCAGCAAGTTTGAAGACAAAAAGATCAAGACTAAGAAGAACGGAGTCGAAGTAAAGTTTTTGAGCTTTAACAATCAATCCCCCGACTCCGGTGCAGAGTTTCACGGAGGAGGTTGTTAAGAGCTTATCTCCGCGACTTGAAAGAACATGCACGCCTTCTCTCAAGGTTAATGAAACCAAAAATTCTTCGTTCAGTGATCAAGATAAAACGTTCAAGAAGAAGAATTGGATTTGAAGCAAGAAGATGATCTTCTATTAATCTCTCTGTATTCGATCCTCTTCTTCAATGTCTATACATATATACATATAGAAACATATGATTTCGGTTTACTTGAACTGAACCAGGATTGCAGGTTAATGTAAATTAATTTCGGTTCTGTGGTTCAATTTGAAAACACTTAACCAACATTCCCCCACATGTGTTACAAATTGTAACATTCATATTGATGTCTTTTGACTTGAATCAATACAACATCGGTTTCATTAGCTCATCTTTGTTGTACTCTTCCAACTTACAAGTCTCAAAGACCGTTTATTCTTTAGTTTACATTGCAAGTTAGAGCATTTTTGTTCTTGAGTGTGTTAAGTCATTATAACTTCAACACTAGTTGCAGCAAAACTTCAAAGTTGTCCAAGCTCTTCTCAAGTTGAACCTTTTGAACCCGAGTGTTTCAAGTTAATGAAGCTTCAGGTAAGGTTTGCAGAGAGCTCCAACTCTAGTTTTTCAGTCCCATTTCTTTGGCTGTTTCAAGAACCAGTCGTCCACACAAGCCCTTAGTAAATTGATCTGCAATATTCTTTGTTGATCTGACATATTCCAGTGATAAGACTCCTGTTTCAAGCAGCCCTCTTATCACTTTATGTCTCAGTCTGATGTACCTTTTCTTCCCGTTATACAGCTTGTTCATCGCCACTGCCAATGCTGCTTGAGAATCACATCTCAATGACACGGAAGAGCACACTCCATCGCAGCTTGGTAGATCTGACAGTATATTTCTAAGCCACTCAGCTTCTTGTCCTGCCAGTTCTAGTGCAATCAGTTCAGCTTCCATGGTTGATCTAGCTATGCACGTCTGCTTGGTAGATTTCCATGAGATAGCACCACCTGACAATGTAAATACAAACCCACTAGTTGAGTTTATTTCATCATTATCTGTGACCCAATTAGCATCACAAAATCATTCTAATACACATGAGGTTCTTCCATAGTTTAGTGACCAGTTTATAGTCCCTTTCAAATACCTTAGCAGTCGGTTCATGGCTTTCCAATGAAGGCTGCTTGGACTATGGGTGTATCTACTCACTGCATATGCTATGTCCGGCTAGTACAGTTCATTAGGTACATTACACTACCTAAAACCTTTGCGTATTCTTCTTGTTTTATGTTGTCTCCTCTGTTTTTACACAGATGAAGTGACGAGTCATAAGGTGTTCTTGCAGAAGGTTCATTCCAGACATTGAATTTCTTCAAAATATTTTCTATGTAATGTGACTGATTCAGTCCAAAGCCCTCATTGGTTTTCTGCACCTTGATCCCCAGGATCACATTCACTTCCTTTAAGTCTTTCATGGAGAACTTAGTGCTTAGAAAAGACTTGGTTTCATTGACTATATGCAAAGACGTACCTAGGATCAACATATCATCTACATAGAGGCAAATGATAACATAACCATGTTCCACTACTTTACTAAACAGGCAAGTATCTCCAGAATTTAAAGTGAAGCCATTCTCTATCAAGGTAACGCTAAATTTTTCAAACCACTGCTTAGGTGCTTGTTTAAACCCATACATGGATTTTTTGAGTTTGCATACCTTAGTCTCTTGTCCTTCCATCAAGAAACCCTCAGGTTGACACATGTAGATCTCCTCGTGTAAGTCTCCATTTAAAAATGTCGTTTTCACGTCCATTTGGTGCACCACCAGCTTGTGAGAGGAAGCCACTGCAATCAATAATCTGATAGAGGCAATCTTGGTTACAGGTGAGTAAGTATCAAAATAATCTACTCCATATTTTTGAGAGTAACCCTGGGCCACTAGTCTGGCCTTGAACCTATCTATTGACCCGTCTGGTTTCATTTTTCTTTTCAAGATCCACTTGCATTTCATTTCCTTACACCCATTTGGTAAGTCTACAAGATCCCAAGTGTAATTAGCCATTATAGATTCGTATTCTTGGTTGATAGCTTCTTTCCAGAACATGACATCAATGATTTTCATGGCGGCAGAGTATAAGATAGGATCATCTTCTATGAGGAACGTGAACACAAATTCTTCACTTAGTTCATTGTGTTCCACGATATAACTGGTGATGAAGTCTAATCTGAAGTCCTTCTGTGTTCTTATCATTTTGCTCTTCCTCAGATCTGCATCACAGTGGTCTAATATTCTTTTGTCAAAGCTTGGTTTTACAGCATATGAAGTGTTATTTATCTTAAGAGGAAACACATTTTCAAGAAATGTTACGTCTCTGGATTCTATCACATTTCCATAGGATCCAGACTCTGAATCAAAAGTTAGACACCTATAGGCTGCGCTGTTATTTGCGTAACCTATAAAGATTGAGTCTATGGTTTTTGGACCTATGTTCTGTTTCTTGAAGCTAGGTAGTCCCAGTTTAGCTAGACAGCCCCATACTCTCAAGTAGTCAAGGTTAGGTGAATGACCTTTCCAGAGTTCGAATGGTTTTTTGGAACACCCTTTATGTGCTACCCTATTTAAGATAAAACAAGCAGCTAGAATAGCTTCCCCCACAGTGAATCACTAACCCCTGAGCTTAAAATCAAACAGTTCATCATATTTTTCAGTGTTCGATTTTTCTTCTCAGCTATTCCATTCTGCTAAGGAGTATAAGGAGCAGAAAAATCATGAACTATATCCTCATTTATACATAAAGAATTGAACCTGTCACTGGTGTATTCACCTCCTCTGTCTGAACAGATTCTCTTTATCTTCTTGTCAAGTTGATTCTCAACTTTTGTCTTATACTGTGTAAACACATCAAAAGCCTCATCTTTTGACTTCAACAGATACACATGAGCAAATCTGGAAAAATCATCGATGAATGTTATATAGTAGTTCTTCCCTCTTCTACTCAGAGTTCCTCTAAAATCCGCAATGTCAGTGTGAATCAGTTCCAAGAGAGAGGTAGATTTACACACATTTTTGTTAAAAGGTTTTCTGAAATGTTTAGCTTCAATGCATATTTCACATTTCGATGATTTGGGCTCAGAATTAACAGAGATTAGATTCATGTCTTTTAAGCGTTTAATTGACTTTGAGCTAACATGCCCTAGTCTTTCATGACAAGAATTAAAGACACACGACACATAAGCAAGAGACTCATCTTTATTCACATTCACGGTTTCAAGTACAAACAAATTTCCACTACAGAAAGCCTTCCCTACATATTCTCCATTCTTAGTTAACACAAGCTTTCCAGAGTCTATAGTTTGTTTTATACCAGCTAACATCAACAATGAACTAGATATCAGGTTTCTACGCATGTTCTTAACCAACAAAACCTTTGTCAAAGTTAGAGTTCTACCCGAACACAGGGTAAGATTAACCTCACCAATACATGTAACCTTCAGGGCGCTTGCATCACCAAGGAACATGTTTTCACATCCCGAGCTGTCAATGGTTTTGAACAGAGACTCTTGATTGTAGATGTGCCTTGTAGCTACTGAATCTATTATCCAATCTACTTTGTCTGTGGTGGCATTCACCTCAGTTACCACTGCGACTAAAGCTTCTGTCAGATTGGCGTTGGCTTCTTCTCTTTGTTTAGGAGGTAGCTTGCAATCTTGCTTCTTGTGTCCCGTTTGGTGGCAGTTCCAGCATTGAACCTTTCTTTTGAATTCCGCAGTCTGTTTCTGGCCATACTTGTTTGGTTTCTGGTTCTTCTTCTTTTTGTTCTTGAACTTCCCATTAGAACTTTCAACTAGATTTGTATCGGAATATTTATACCTTTCTGATCTGGAAGAATTCACCTTGAAACATTCTATTGGCGTCTTCGATCACAATATCTGAAATTAGCTCGTCTAGGCTCATTTTCTTCTTTTCGTGTTTGAGCTTTGACCGATACTCATTCCACGAAGATGGTAATTTGTTAATGAGTACTAGTGCAGCCAGATAATTATCGATCAACATACCTTCTGATCGTATTCTAGACACGATTGCTTCATAGTCATGAAGCTGGTCTAAAATTGGAAGATCATCTCTCATTCGGAAAGCCGTCCATCTTGAGGTTACGTATTGCTTCTTCCCTTCAGCTTCTCCGCCGTATTTTTTCTTCAGGCTTTCCCAGATTTCTCTTGCAGAGTCCAATATCACATATATATCGAATAATCTTTCCGATAGATGTCGAATCAAGTGACCTCTGCAAGTTCGATTATGCTATTCAAAGCTTCCTTCTCTTCTTCCTTTCTTCTGTTGCGAGTTTAAAGAGTCTAAGGATTCACTCGCGACTGAGGACCCTAATTCCTCTTCTGGGACGTAGTCTATTCCAATTTCTTGAAAGAAGAATAGAAGTTCTTCGGACCATCTCCGGTAGTTTGCTCCGGTGAGTAGTTGTAATTTTGACAAGTCTGGAACCACACCGATTCTTGTCATCTTTGTCTTCGAATCGATTGATTGTTAAAGACTGTTGGACCTACAATTGAAGCAGCAAGTTTGAAGACAAAAAGATCAAGACTAAGAAGAACGGAGTCGAAGTAAAGCTTTTGAGCTTTAACAATCAATCCCCCGACTCCGGTGCAAAGTTTCACGGAGGAGGTTGTTAAGAGCTTATCTCCGCGACTTGAAAGAACATGCACGCCTTCTCTCAAGGTTAATGAAACCAAAAGTTCTTCGTTCAGTGATCAAGATAAAATGTTCAAGAAGAAGAATTGGATTTGAAGCAAGAAGATGATCTTCTTTTAATCTCTCTGTATTCGATCCTCTTCTTCAATGTCTATACATATATACATATAGAAACATATGATTTCGGTTTACTTGAACTGAACTAGGATTGCGGGTTAATGTAAATTAATTTCGGTTATGTGGTTCAATTTGAAAACACTTAACCAACATTAACACAATTGAATTAGAGAGAGATTGCCTATTTGTAGAAAGTATTCAAACAGAGAAGAAAAAAGTATATATAATACAACACAAAAATGGTATAATTATATTAATTACCAATGCCTCATCAGAACCATTTTCATTGGTACCAAATATAAGGTCTCTCGTTCATATAACTTACCTCTATAATGTCTCCAAAATCGACGACGAGAGCATTTGGAGAGGTTTGACAGAAACCCACTTGCCATCTTTCTTTATATGGAGACCTTCAACATCATTGACATGCAACTACCATAACAAAATAATGTAATATTTTCACATATCATTGTTCGTATTCTTCTTCGCTGCTTTCCATGTATCACTCTCTATTTTTCATCATTCTTCGTCGGAGTCTCATCGCCTTCAGACACGGATTTGACTTTCTTCAATCTGTTTGTAATACAAGGGTTGTTGATTTCATGAACTGTTTTAGCACTTTTTTCCAAGGACTCAAGATCAAAAATTAGGTCTTTGGACTCATCATTGGTAAAAAAAATTCCGACAAGAGTGAATTATTGGCTAGAAGTGAATATTCGGTAGAGTTTGGTGAAAGAGAAGATCATAGAGATTTTTTACACTAAAAATGACAAATAATAATTCAGATTTCAAAATCCTGCTAAAATAGATCGGATTTGGATTAGTCGTGAAAATGTCTAAGAATGCATTGTGATTAAAATCCATTGGATTGTAAATCTGTTTTTAATAAGAGATCATTTTAATAGCCTTTACGAAATACAACATCCAATAACACAGGATTCTACGTTGGATTTAAAATACATTAAAATACATTAAAATACAAGATCCAGTAACTCCCTCTAACTCTTTCACTTTGGTCTTAATTTAAGGAATGTTTGTAAGTAGTTTTGACATTTATCGTTGTAATTAAAAAATTAAAAAATCTAGTCAACGCGACTTAAATTCTGTCATAACTAATTAACTATATTTTTTTTCCTCAGAAATCAACTCTTCATTAATCCAATTCCAAAGTTCTAATACTCCTACAACTCAAGTAATTATCGACATCATCTATCAACCACCAGCGAGTAAAGCTAAGGATTACAATCTGTCAAAGACAGTGAATATCTAGCTGTTTAAGACACAAAGTAAATGAAAAAGAAAAGACTTAAAGCTCTTTATATTTTCTGGGGAATTTCTTAGGCTCTTTATTCTTAAGATACAACCTAATTAACTATATTTAAGACAAAACTCAAGTGTTATTCATGAGGCTCTTTATATTTTTGGTCCTTCGTCTTTTTGATTTCATTGTATATTTGATTACTCTTTTGGGTATGAATCCTTGGTTAGCTCTTTAATTAGCTTTGGGTCGATAAATATCCAGATACAAAATAAATCGTATTCTTATATTCATTTTATCTAACCCCTTGATTATATACCAACACAATTTCTTTTTTTATAATTCGGATCATTTGATTCAACGAAAACATTATAAGTATCATAAACACAATAAAACTTCCCAATTAAATGAACATGTTTACAAGTCAATGAAAGATAAGATTTAACTAATCTCGGAGTTCATGCAAAAATTTATGCAACTATTAGTTTTCAAAAATTTAAAATTAAATTTGGACTACTAATAATGATTTGATTTCATATATATATATTTTTATTTAACTATACATATATATAGTTAAGAAAATTAAGTTTTCATTTTGTTCTTGTAGTGTAAACTAATAAATACCTAAAATATATTAATATCTGAATAAAAAAAGAAAAATAAGGGTTGAGTAATTATTTGGAAGTTGTTTTTCATAAAATATTTTTGTTTCCATCTGAATGATTCATATATTAATAACCCAAGAGTGAATACATTGATTTCATATAAATTAAACTCGGCGGAAAACCATAATATTCTGGGAGATAAAACCCAAAGAAGAGAAGCTAAGATAAACTAAACTAGAACACGAAAGGACTTAAATTCAAAATTTTGTTAACCTGAACTTGAAGACCGAGACCACCGATGGTAATACAAAGACCAAAACGATGGCGACTTTGAAACTAAATTGTTGAAATAACCGGTTTGAAACCAAATTAGATTTTACGTACAACTCAGAACGGAACCTTAATAATAACATAATGAACCCTGTGCGTCTAAAACCAAAAATCTGAAGAAACCCAACTGAAGCCGGTCAATTATTCATTTTGCTTTTACTGGTTAAAATTTCAATTTCTCTAATCACACAATACTTCTTACTAATAACTTTGAAATGCATATTTTATAGATTTAATAATATCTTTCATATATTGTTTTTACTTTCAGTTTTTGACCTATCTGAGAGAAGAAATCACGATTTCAAAACTCACGTGAAGTTTCTTTAAATTCTTCTTATTGTAAAGTTTACTTAAGAGATTCCAAAAAAAGAAGAAGAGGCAGATAACGCTGACCGAAGCGGAGAAGATGTAGATGAAGACAGAAAAGAAAGTGAAGGAGATGAAGAAGAGACGGCTGACGGAAGTGACGACTGACGAAGAAGACCCAATGGTATGTCGTTTATTCCTTCTATTTTTGAGTAGTTTCCATTCATGATGGTATGAAATGGTTAGTAAAACTTGTGTATACTAGGTAGTTATACACTTTCGTAAAACTTGGTATAACTAAGTATTTTTATTGAGTTTTCTTTTTCTTGTAGAATGGAGAGAGAACACAAATGAAGAAAATGGTTTGTGTGCACACAAACCTGATGGAATGTGGTTTGAGCTGTCACAATACAAGAATAAGACCAAGATATCGACGCGGTGCTATATCCGATAGACACTAGAATTGTTTGATAGGTTGAGGCATCCACTCACAGCTTATGAGACATACTCATTCAACAACCATCCGCAGTTCAAGCACATCTCTTATATGCCAATGAGTAGAACTCACATGTCAATGGGTATGTGTATCCTCCTTCTACGGACTGCAAAAATCGAGACTAGAAAGGAGGCATGGTTCATAGTCAATGGTACGCCGATCCGATCACGCACTGATATTCGGGCTTAAGTGCAAACACTATTAAAGCCTAGATTACAAAAGAACTGTCGGGAGTGACAGGTTTTCGAAGAAGCACTTTAGAGGTCTCAAAGCCATAAGATTGATGGACGTCAAAAAATCATTGGAAATAATGGTTCTTGACTGTACGGATGCACGTCTGAAGATGCTTCTGTTGTACTTCATTTGCAGTGTGCTTGACGCTCCGACGAAGACATGAAAAGATGCAACGCGTGTGAAACCATTCATGTTGAGAGTTGTGGAGGACTAACATTTTGCTGAGACTTTCCTTTGGGGAAGATGAACCTTTGAGCACGTACTTGGTGATTGATCATACGGCTAGGTATTTTAAAGGGACAATTACAAATTTTGTAAGGTCAACTCGATATTCCTCTTGAGGTTAGCTTAAGTAGTTTACGGATTTGGTAATAGTTATATTGTGCAGTGTGCTAACAGTGGCCTATATTTGTATTTTTCAAGTTATTGGCTTTTGAGGCAATTCCGGAGTTAAGTATTAACTATCGAGAAGAACATCCTCCTACACGTTTAGACTGTCTTAGGATGTGTCATACTAAGTTCAAGAAACCTAGTGCTTCAGGATACTTTGTAGGATAAATCAACCACTTTCTCAGTCAAACTAAGGTTAGTTATCCGAGTTATACAATTTATATTTAGTCACTTATTTATGTGAGTCAACTTTCTTTTGACGGACATTGATAGTATCCTCATCACACGCTCTGATGAAGAAAGGATGATGTTGGCATCCATTGCAGAAGAAGATGATGAGTTTAGGAATGATCATGTTGTGGATAGTTGGATGCAGTGTTTTTGCTCAAGGCGTACCATTGAATTTTGTTGTATGTTCGATAATGATGTACAAGCACGATTAGGCAACGCACCGGTGATAACTAGGGAAACCGTGTATGCAAGAACGGATGAAAACCATGCAAGTTCAAAAAATTTGGCTGAGCTTGTGAAGTCAATGCATGAGGAGATAAAGTCGATGCAGGAGGAGATGAAGTCGAAGAAAGAAAATATTGACTGTTTGAATGAAAGAGTCTCCTTTGAACAGGTAAAACTACTAATTAATGTGTAATTGTTCAACTACTTACTGTATTATTGTCCAACTATAAGTTGGTAGTGCTGTTGAATCTGAGCATCTAAACTGTGAGGAGATTAACCCCGTTGAGGGTGATGTGGCTACATACCCAGTAGCTAAGCTTGTTGCGGTGGCATCTTCTGAGTAGGAGGTTCATGTTTCATCTAAATCTCCACATCTTGCTCATGTGCCTTCATCCATAGCAAACCAATTTGTTCTTTAGACAGGAAATTATTTACCAACGCTTTATTCTCCTCTAATTCCACCTTTTGGTCAGCCAATTTCTTCCTTAGTTGTTCAACTTCGAAATAGACTTTGAAATCAAAATTGAATAAAAAGAAATCGAAGTCATTATTTTGAGCCACTTGCAGAAAAGAGAATTACACACACGCAAAGCTAAAACGTAACATGAATATGCTATAAAAATGGCGAAACCCTAACTTTTTGAGGAGGAAGAAGAGCTGCAATTTTGATGAGAAAGAGAAAGATTAAGAAAAAGTGAGAATGAGGAAAGAGAGAAACTTTGTGTTTTTATTAATAAAGAACAACTTTATCCAAAAAATTTCTGCTCCATCAGTTTTATGTGGTTAATGGTTGTACAAAAGTACCAAAAAGTTTTACTTTTTATGTTTTGCACTAATTTTAGTATTGCATATCGTAAAACATTTTATTTTTAGTTGTAAACCTAAGTAATCTAAATTTTTAGATGATTATAATTCTTTAATATTTTTAAATTCTTTAAGATTAGATTTATGAAACATCAAGTTTGTAAGTTTGTTATTATTTTTCCGACATATTGTACAAATATTATATTATAATTGTACACCAATTATGAATTATTTGTAATTAATTTTTTTAATTTATTTCACTTTAAACCTTATAATTTAAATATTTTTTCTCACCTATGTTTTGCATATACAAAGTATTGACTTGTTGCTACGTTAAAATAACACTTATAGACTTATATGACTAATACACATGAACACTGGTTCAACCTAGAATATCACATAAATAAGGTCAAATTTTACAAAGTTGTACCAAGTTTTACATATACAGAAACAAATACATGACAAAATCGAGGACAAGAATTCCCACATAGCAAATTATGGAATTTCTGTCTCGCCCCACGACGTCTTTTCTCCCCGCAGATGGGAACCTTTTTTCTTTCCTTCTACCCTTTCTAACTTCCTTGTCTGAAGGTAAGATCTCCATGGCTGTGCCTACATGGGGGCATCCCAATGAGACATGTGGAACTAAATAAATTGTCCAAATATAAGTGAGTGCCCAAAACTCCATCCAAAAATATTTAGAACACAACTCATGCAATATGGTCGGGTTTCCAGTAGAAGCCTCTAGCTTTGTGTAGTGAATGTATGCAACCAATACGTGTAAACAAGGATACCTCTCCATATCAAACACTCTGCATGTGCAAGTAAACGTTTTTAATTCCAAGTTCACCAAATACATCTTTCCATCGCTTCCAATAACCTCAAATTCATAATTGTTTAGTTGTTGTATAATTAATCTCTCAGTAGCAACCCATGAATCATGCATTACATTTTCTACGTTAGACACCAATTTATTGCAACTTTTACCAGCCGATGTCTCTAATCAACGCTCAATATACCACTTTGCAAATGTTCTTAAGATTGTATTAAGCATGGAGATTAAAGAGTATTTCCTTGCATCATTAAACACATTGTTCATAAATTTCACATTATTGTTTGTGCCTATGTTGTATCTTTCTTCCGTGAAAAGGCACCTTGTCCATTTCTCTTTCACAGTTGTTCCATTTACATACTTGGCTACAGCTGGAAATCTCTTCTCAAGCAAGGAAAACTCACGGTTGAAATCAGCCTCTTTATACAGCCTACTCAATTCCATGAATTGCCATGTAACTACGGCTTTGTTCGAACCTTTCGCATGAGATTTCAAATTTTGTGTCATATTCCATATGCATTACCCATGAAAAACTTTTGGATACACATAACTTACGGTGCCGATGAGCCTCGAATTCCTGTCACTCATAAATATCAAGTCGTTAGTATCATGTATAACTGTTTTTAGCTTCTTGAAAAAAAGTCCAACTAGAATCATTCTCTCTATCAAGTACATCGTACGCTATGGGATAATTATGGCGATTAGGATCTTGCGCTATGGCAAAATCTAGGAGACCACCATATCCATTTTTCAAGAATGTTGCATCTGTAATGATCACTTTTCTCATCATCTTAAATCCTTGAATGAAGGCACCCAACGCTATGAAAATGTATCTAAATTTCCCATAATCGTCTACTTTTACATGTGTTACTATACCAACATTCACTATCTCTAACATAAACAGATACGAGTACAATTTCTTGTAGCTTTCTTTTGCAGCACCATGTAAATTACTTATAGTTAGTGCCCTCCCTCTCCTCGTTGTTGAATACAATACATTCAAACAAGTTTCATTATAAATTTAGGAGTTAGAGTGTTAAGCTGTCATGGAAATTCCTCTTCCAAAATAGATGCAACTAATTGTGGTGTGCATTGCCTCTTCGTGTGACCCCTATCACTCTGATTAGCTCGAGAGCATATATGCATCTTGGTGTAATTTCTTATATGGAACATTCCAGTATCTTTAATCCTTGAAGCTCTTAAACTCCAATCGCAACCTTCTTTCTTACATTCTAATACCAATTGTGTTGGTTCAGATTTTTTTATACTAAACCCAAAGTTGTTGCCAAATAATCCTCTATCCACTGCCTCTTGCAATGACTTCTTATTCTAAAATTCTTGATGCAATCTCAATCCTAAATCGTCATCCCATTCTTCAATAAACTGAGTACTTTCTACAAAACTCTACTTTCAACAAACTCATCATTAATAGACATTCTTCCATCACCAACAAGGTAATATCCTCTACTGCATGTTCTATCACTAGATATAGTTCAAATGCACCTTCACATTGAAACCATATAATGAAACTAGTTTTACAATAATGAAACTATTTTTACTGAGTTATACGATTTTTATCAAAAAAATATCATTAGTTGTACTTTTACCCAGTTATACATTCAAGATATCACTTGAGAATAATACGAAACTTGAAATAGGCTCGGGTTCTAATTTACAACGCAAGACGCATTACTTGGTAATTGTTACGAATTTCAAGTCCTACTTTACCCAGATCAGGTTCCACACAGGTCCCCATCAAATGTATTCTATCAAATAAGTAACCAAAATCATCAAGAAATGCACATAAGAGGTTCAACGCTTTAGTCTATATATTACAGCAAGAAATCTATACAATTTTAGTCAAATTACCTTCATGGGAGACTAAATAGAAATGCAGAGCAAGACAAATATTCATAAATAGAACTTTCAATGAAGTGGATCCTCGGGGCGGCGGTGATTTCTCCGGCGCTGGAACACGTCATCGTTGTCGTCGCCGGGAAACTTCGTCGTTGACCTAGCCTTCTTTTTATTTTCTAATTTCCGTTTTTTAGTTTTTTTTTTTTATTTTCTTTTAGATTTTAAGAAAGTAGAAGAGAAGGGTAAAATAGAAACATCAACTTTCATTAAAACTGTTTTGGTGTTTGATTCTCAGTTCTTCATTTCGGACTCAAGAAATCATGCACCTTAAACAAGGGATTCCACGAAATTCAATCTTTACCTTGTTGTGTGATGCGACATAGAATTGCATCATTAGGTTCAATTAGATTCTTCAAATTGGGTTATACTTTTGTGTAATTTGTAATCAAATAGCTGCAACTCATATTACGTTTAATCAATGCAAAATATTTTATCAAAAAAACTCTCTTTTTTGTATTCTATATGATAGGTGTCCAACATTCTTAAGCTATTCTTTTAAATCAGACAACGGGCACAAAACCTTTTATTAAATCAACTAAGCAAATCAAACAATAAAGTGTCTCGGGTATAAAACACCCTTAGCATCCTCCTTTAACGGTGCACATTGGAGCATAATCTAATAAATGCAGTCGTAAAGGTAAAGTAAGAGCAAAGTTAACCAAACCATAAACAAAACAGTTAGTTTCTCTATAAACATGTAAAATCCGGACTATCCAGTTCTTTGAAAGTACGTCATAGAACAACCGTGTTATAAAAGATAAGAGGTGAGAATCACTAATCCATAACCTAAGGAGATTGACAAAAATCTCCGAGTCAACCTCCACCTCATTGTGTCGATACTTCTGCTCCTAAGCTATGAGTAGGCCATAATAAACTCCGCATAATTCGGCCAAAAGAGCTGAGCAAATTCCAATATTCAACGTAAAACCCTTCACCCATATACTATTTGAGTTCCTAAGTACACCACCTACTGTCGCAATCCTTGGGGTTTCCTTAGATGCTCCATCTGTATTCACTTTTATCCACCCGTGTTTCGGCTTTTTCCACCCAATCATCTTTGTCACTTTCAGGCTTCATCCTCTTGATCCATTGCCGACTATACATAGCTTTTAATAACATCTAAAGTTAGATCTCTAATAAACTGTACCCGATCCTGCCGTGTTTTGAAAATGTCAAATATATTATTGCATCTCCATTTTCAAGTCCACCAAATGGATAGAGCAAACACAACATTCCATTTACCTTCCGTCACTCTGTTATTGTCTCCAATATTTGGAAAGATTCACTTTAACAGTGACATTTCAAAGAAATTATTACGAAGACCAGTCCGTAGAAGGCGATTCCATAAGCCCAACATAGCTTGACAGTCACGCAAGATGTGTAAAATTGTTTTTTCTCCTTGTTTGCAAATCTGGTAAGTAGTTGTATCACTAAGGTGCCTCCGAAACCACTATAAATTCGACATTAAAGCTTGAATAACGCCTAACCAGAGAAAAGTTAACTTGTTCAAGTACCTGCAACTTCCATACTTTTTCAAACATCTGATCCATATTAGCACGCGGTGTATAGTCTTTTGAGAGAAAAGAATAGGCTGATAGGACTGAAAAAGAGCCATCTGATTCGTCTCCCCAAGAAAATGTATCCTTCGAGCCACTAACATTATCAATCACCAAAGTGCCAAGTCGCAACCGGACTTCATTTGTAACAAACGGACAAATGAGATATATCCTCCAACCCACCCCATCAGTCCAAAAATCATTGGATAACAAATTAACGAGGTTCTCTGAAACATCATCAACAACACAATCAATCAATGGTTTATTGATGATCCACTTATCCAGCCAAAATTTTGTTTAACAACCATCCCTCATGATCCATTTCATGCCTAGAAGAATTACCTCGTATATACCAAGAAGTAGCTTATCCACGTCGATGACCTAACACTTTTAGGTATGATCCATGATATATCACGAGCAGTTGTAATCTTATACTTTTCGCAAAGAATATTAGCCCAAGGCTTGGAGTGTCATGGATTAAACGCCATCCGGTTTTTGAAAGTAGAGCAATGTTCATTTGCTTTGTTGACCGTATGTCTAATCCCCTGACTCTCTTAGGATTGTAAACCTTTTTCCAACTGACAAGGTGTTGTTTCATCCTTTCCCGTAAGGTCGAGGTCAGTAGCTTTACAATACTCATTGAGTGAATGGAGATTGAGCTAGCTACCGACTTGGTCAAGCTTAGTCATCCAACAAAAGCAAGAAATTTGCTTTTCCAGCACGCAAGTCTCAACAGAACCTTTTCCACAACATCCCCAAATGTGTTTTTAGAGATACAATTCTGTAACACCGACATGCCAAGATATTTGCCAAAGTCATGTGACACATGAATTCCATTCTCTATACTAATATCGCTTGCCATGTACTCTTTATCTTGAGGCTGCACAATACCTTTCTAGAATACCCATAACTCGTATCTCTGAGATCGATGCTTTCGCTAATAATATTACATCATACGAAAAGCATAAGTGAGACAAATTTAGACATCCACGAGCTATGTGTAACGCCCGTATCTCACGGACCCTTATGTTGATTTATGATGGGTTTGAGGGAGGTAGGAATTGGGTCGGGAAAATCAGGTTAGAATGGGGGAGACAAGACCGTGAAATTTGGACAAGTATGGGCCATGAAATTCGGACAGAGAGTGATAGTGTTCGAACAGGGAGGGATAGTGTTCGGACATGGAGTGATAGTGTCCGGACATGGAGTGATAGTGTTCAGACAGAGAGTGATAATGTTCGGACAGGGAGTGATAGTGTCCGAACTGATGGAGTGGGAAGTGATCAGGCCGGTCAGGGGCGGTTCAGGGAGTAAGTGTCACGCGGGTTGGACTTGGTCTAACTTAGGTGGGCTTGAACCGGACCCATCCAGGACGAATTAGGGTTAGGGTTTCTCACCCAAAACCCTATAAATAGATGATAAAAGTTGTCGTTGTCCTATTTTCACGAAAATCTCTAAGTAAAAACGGGAAAGCTTTACGAAGTTCTCTAAGGCTATTGCGATCGATTTCAAGCAAGAGAAAGGATGATACAAGAGTGTTTGAGACAGGATTCGTGTAACTAGACTGAATTCGCATCAAGAGGTGTCAGAAAAGGCTAAGGCAAGTTGAGTTTTCGTGACCGTTGTGGTTGATCTGGGTGCGTTTTCAGGCAATAGTGGGATTAAGTCTTAGACAAGTTAGGATTGCTTGCTTGTCTGTGTATTCTGACCGACTGATTACCGTATTTCGTTCATGATTGTTGCTTGTGTTGATTCAGGTGAATCTGAGTGACCAAGGCAACAAATCTGATCGAACTCTGTGCATGAATACTGCTTGTTCTCTGACTTGATTACTTTATTGTTTGATGTGTTTCTGGTTTGGCCTAGTGGGACGGGATGACCGACTCACTAAGCAATTTGTTTGCTTACCCAATGACCGTGAAAGTGGCTAAGTAGGAGCAAAATCAAGGTGAGAGGGAGGAATGATGGAATAAGACTGGGATAACTGGGTCTAGATACATTTATTTTATCATTCTTGCATACTTATGGGGTTATCGAACTTTGTTGTACTAGAACCCCATTTGATTAGTGTATGCATACTTATGGGGTTATCGAACTGTCATAAATCGAAAACGGACTAAGTAAATAAAAGAACATAAATTGACTAAGTGTTTGGTCTGCCCACGACTAAACTTAATCGAATCCGAACATAGACATCTTGAATTAGGGTGCTACACTATGCTTATTGGCTTCCGCACATTTGAACCCGCATCTTTATCAATCATGTGACATAAGGGTTCCAAAAAAAAGTACGAATAAGTATGAAGATAATGGGTCTCCTTGTCTTTGTCTTAAACCACAAGTTGGTTTGAATGGCATTGTTTGTTCCTCATTCCATTGAATACTCATTTCTGGATTTACCTCTGCATGTAAGATCCAATTAACCCAACTGACATTCAGATTACCGCCTCCATAGTATCTTTCAAGAAATCTCATTTGTCAAATTCTAAAGATGTAACGATTCCAGTGCATATAAACACATCTTGTTACCATATATGACACTTCTTACACCCATAACATATCTTGTTACATATGTATCAATATAGTTAACATTATATAAAGCATCAAACTTACGAAATTGAGATCATTTTTGAAAGAAAATAGAAAATCAAACTTAGGAGTTATTCAGAAGGAAGATACGAACTTAAACTTCCAAAATCGATTTGACTTTTGATTTCATCAACAATTTTTCGTCAGTTTTAATTGCCTTAATCAACTTAAAATTGATGACTTAATTGAAAGTCAACTATAAATATGTTATTTAATTAATAATAAATAAAGTTTCGTGTTAAATTTAACTTTGTTGGTTGGTAAGTTTGTTAATAAATCGACATTTTTTCCAATTATCCTATCATGTAGCATTTATTTTTATGTATCATTGTGTTTACCATCATGTTATAACTTTTACATGTCTTTATCTTTATGTACCACTGCTGTCAAATTATTTTTATTATATTTAAATTATTTGTATCTATATCTCTCGAATTTGTTATAGTGTTTTGGTCTGACATCATTAAATGTCAATGTTCCTTTATTATCTTATCAAATCTATCGTTTTCCATTTAGTTAATTCATGTTAAATGTTTAAATGGGTGATTTTGTTGTCTCTTATGTGAGAGACTTAATTTTTCAAAAACTCATGTCTCAAAATTAATTTTTCCAAAACTTCTGTACAAATAGCTAAATCACTTAAACTAATAAATTTTTTATTTAATATAATTTAGTTTTAGTTATTATGTAAATATGTTTGGATCTCTGTGAAGAGGCTAAACAAACCGAAAATCAAAATTACTAAATATTGGAATAAATATTGAGGGGAAATACTAGCCTTAGACATAAAAACCCGACCTGAAGAATCGAATTGAAATCATATTGAGTACTTTTATAAAATACATGTGCATATCAGGTCTGGTCTGGTTCCTACCCGGAACCAATCGGGTCATCGATCAGTTCTTGGGTACCTGAAAATTCTTTCAAATACACAAGTATTTTCCGAGTATATGGATATTCATGTCTAGGTCCGGGTCCATGTGCTCGAGTATTTGTCGAGTATTTGAGTATTGTTTAGGTTATTTTGAAATATTTTGTGTAATTTTTAAAAAGATAATTGGATATTTTTTGGATCTACAAGTATTTTTTCGTATAGGAGTATTTTTAACGTATTCGGAGTTGGATCTGGATCTGGATTCGGATTTTCGAATAGTTTTTGGGTATACGAATATTCTTTGATATTTAAAAATTTAGACTCGAGCTGATCCGGACTTGAATGAATTGATTTGGAACCGACCAAAATTATAGGGAATCCTGAATAACTCTAAAACTCTCTTATTTGAAAGACCTGAACTTGGAAGAAACCAATCCAAACCCGATACGAGGACGTAAGTGCCCAAGGCTAGGCAGTACTTTGGATAAAGGTTGACCCCAAAATAAAAACAACAAAGACGTAACGTGCTCTTGAGTCAAGAGCCCTTGACTGTCAAAATCAAAAACAAGTTTTTGAGGCTCCATTCTCATATCTCTGTTTCTACTCAAACTCTAAAACATCCGACAAAAGAATTCAACGCCACCTTTAAACAGATCAGATCATCGTGTTTACGATTGTAGGGTTTGAATCGATATGTCGGAGGAGAAAGTCGTTGCCGTTATAATGGTTGGTGGTCCGACCAAAGGTAACATCTTTTCTAGATCTCGAGTTCTGTTTCGAAAGAATGAATTTTGATTTTGGTTTCGCTAATGTTGATTGATTTAGGAACTCGCTTTCGCCCATTATCGTTCAATACGCCGAAACCACTGATTCCTTTGGCTGGTCAACCTATGATTCATCATCCTATTTCTGCTTGTAAAAAGGTTTGATTTTCACATTTTTCTATTTGATCCCTGAAAAATTTAATGTGGGTTAATCCCAATTTAGTACTGGAATCTAGGAAGAAGCTCTGCACTTTGGAAATGCTTGGGATTATGACTTGAGCTGTACTTTTTATTGTAGAAAGCTAGGAAAGTTCTCAACTTTGACATGTTGATTGTTCATAGCAAGTTTTTATTTGACATGGATTGTTTGTCTAATCTGGTTTTGTTCAAAATTAGTACTCTTTACTTTGCTACTCTAATTTGAGACAAAAGCTCTACATTTTGGAAAAAGCTTGTTGTGTTGATCTTTTCTTAGTTTTTTCTCGGGAAAAGCCAAAATAATGTGTTAAGATTGAAAGAAAACTTTGCGTAAGTTCTCAATTTTGAAATGTTGCTTGCTCATATCAGATTTTTTATTTATTGGACATGGACAGATATCAAATCTTGCTCAGATTTTTCTGATTGGATTTTACGAGGAAAGAGAATTCGCTTTGTATGTCTCTTCAATATCTAACGAGCTGAAAATTCCAGTGCGGTAAGTTATAATACTTGTGTTTTCATTTCTTTGGTGTCCAATGTACTAGCATAGAGCCTTCTCATACGTGTTCTTGTTACGTAGATACTTGAAAGAAGATAAGCCCCATGGTTCAGCCGGGGCTCTTTATTACTTTCGTGATAGAATAATGGAAGAAAAACCGGTTTGATTTCTGATGACATTCTCAATCTTAGTTCCTGTTTCACTTTTTTATTTCTTTCTTACATTTATATGCTAATTGTATATGTTATATTGAACAGTCACATGTTTTCCTCCTGAATTGTGATGTTTGCTGTTCTTTTCCTCTTCAAGGCATACTCGGTAATCTTGCTATTAAATCTTAAATCTTCTTCATAGTATTCCTTTACTTAATGTGATGTAACTTCACAATATGGGTAGATGCACATCGAGGATATGGTGGTGTTGGAACTATGCTAGTTATCAAGGTTCGTTGTCCTGTTTGTTTTTAGATGTCACTGAGGAAACAAATGTAAAGATAAAGGATTCATGAATTCCGTTATTTTTTGCTTCAGGTTTCTGCAGAAGCAGCCAGCCAATTTGGAGAGTTGATAGCTGATCCTGATACTAAAGAACTTCTGCATTATACAGAGAAGCCCGAGACTTTTGTAATTATCTACTAAAGTTTCATGTTTTCTTATTATCTTCACTGCTTCTGAAATTTTTCGAGCTTATAAATTTCTTTGTTATCTACTCAATGCAGGTCAGTGACTTGATAAATTGTGGTGTCTATGTGTTTACCTCAGATATCTTCAATGCCATTGAAGCAGTATATAGTCAAATAAGAGACACATGTGAGTATTCATTATTGGCCTATATATCTCAAAGACTTGCAGTATTATCAATTAGAGATTTGCTTAATTATGTACATGATCATTTGGCAGCTAGCAATTACCAGATATCGAGCTTTGATCACTTCAAATCCACTGCAAGGTCTGTTCCTGCTGATTTTGTCAGATTAGATCAAGATATATTGTCACCTCTTGCTGGAAAGAAGCAATTATACACATATGAGAATAAGGATTTCTGGGAACAGATCAAAACTCCTGGGTAAATTGGTCCTACTAATTATTTCAACTGCTCCTGGATCAATCTCTTTGTGTTAACTGCTAACGAAATGTTTTAAACAGGAAATCTTTGAAATGCTCAGCTCTATATCTTTCTCAATACCGTGAAACAGCACCTCATCTTTTGGTCTCAGGAGATGGTACTAATAAGAAACCGATGATAGTTGGTGATGTTTATATCCACCCATCTGTCAAAATACATCCAACAGCAAAGGTAAAGATAATTTGATCTCATGAAGTCTTGTTAACAGTCTCATGTAATCTGCAAATGACTCTCTTAAGTTTCTTGGAACAAGATCGGTCCAAATGTATCAATCTCAGCAAATGTTCGTGTTGGACCTGGTGTAAGGCTTATTAACTGCATAATCTTAGACGATGTTGAAATCAAGGTACTTTAAATTGGATTGTTAGTGTCCCTCTAGTTACAAATCCAAAAGATTTGTTTTCTAATGTTCGATTCTGGTTAAATGCAGGACAATGCTGTTGTTATAAACTCAATCATTGGCTGGAAATCTTCTATAGGTAGATGGTCAAGTGTTCAAGCCAGTGGAGATTATAATGAGAGGCTTGGGATTACCATTCTTGGTAACTTCATTTTTTCTCTTGAAGCATTGTGTTCAACAAATTATTCTCTTTCTGATACATTTGTTTCTGCAGGTGAAGCTGTAACTGTGGAAGATGAAGCTGCAGTCATAGGAAGCATTGTTCTCCAGAACAAAACTCTTAATGTTAGTGTTCAAGATGATATCATCTTGTGATTTATCACAATGATTATTGTTTGGATTCATTCTTAATTGAAACAGAAAAAGAACTACAGAACTGAATCTTACTTGCACTGAGTTCACAGGAATAGGTTTTTGCGTTAATCGAACTGTAAAAGAATTGTAAACACTCAATGTTGTTTGGTTTTATATAGTAGAAAGATTTTGGACTCTGTTTTTTCTTCCTATTTTTTCATTTAAAAAAAGAAAAAGAAAATTTATTCAGGTTAAATGGATACTCTTAAACGGGCCTAAATTGGGCTTAAGAGGGTCAAAAATTACGGTTCATTAAGGCGAATACGTAAACCAGAATATACGATCAACTCCTCTCAAACTTCAACAAAACATTCTTATTTTCCATCATCGAGTTTTAGGGTTTATCGATCGTTTTAGAAGGAGAAATATTTCTCAAATTCGACTTTAATGGCTGACGAAGATTACAACGAAGTCGATGACTTGGGGTATTCTTTCCTTCTTCTCTCTCTTGATTTCTATGTCTGTATCGTTTTACGCTCAATTTTCAAAGGATTATATATATTATTCTGGAAGAATCGTAAGCGATTAAGCAATTGGATTAATAGTTTCAAGATGTGAAGTTTATTCCTGAGTTTACTCGATGAGATTTTGCTTCAAGCGGAAAATACTTGTTTGTTTGGCATTAAGTATTCATTATAATCGACTTTAGATAAAAAAAACCCTAATTTCATGGTCTATTGATTGAGGAAGAGTTACATTCTGAATTCTCTGAGATTTGCTTTTTAACATGTTTTTTCACTTCTCTTGAAAGTTGGGAGAAAATTGGCTAATACTGCTTTCATTATGAATCCTTCATTGGTGTTGTTGACATTTTGTATTGATTTAATTGCAGATATGAGGACGAACCCGTCGAGCCTGAGATAGAAGTAAGCTAAAAATTCTTCTTTGTAGAAGAGATATTCATATTCCTAATTACAACTTTCTATTAAGGATTAGAATTTGTGAGTAGGAAGGAGTAGAGGAAGATGCAGATCTCAAGGACAACGATGATATTAACGGAGAGCCTCTTGAAACTGAAGATAAGGTTGAAACAGAAACTATTCAACGCCCACGTAAAACATCCAAGTTTATGACCAAGTATGAACGTGCACGTATCCTCGGCACTCGTGCTTTACAGATTAGGTTCGGTTCCGCCCCAGTCCATACATATCATCTTATATCTTCAGCTTGTTGAGAATTGTTATCATGTTTAATAAAACTCAACGAGGGTACTTAATTCAACTAAGAAAAATGTGTTATTCATTTCATATTACAGTTTGAAAAGTTTGGTTCTTTATGTTGTTTTTGGCTGATACAGCATGAATGCTCCTGTCATGGTTGAGCTAGAAGGTGAGACTGATCCACTTGAGGTGCTCCCTTCTTCTTGACATGTTTCATTTATCAGTAAACTTATAGATATATGTAATGTATAATTGAGCTAAATTGTAATTTGACTTCAGATTGCTATGAAAGAGCTTAGGCAAAGGAAGATACCATTCACTATTAGACGCTATCTACCTGATGGGAGGTGAGATCGCAATAAGTCGTATCAAAATTTGCAGCTCTTTTGTTACTTCGATTTGTACGTTTCTTGTGACTGACTTTTGATTCTGAATCAGTTTTGAGGAATGGGGAGTTGATGAACTGATCGTGGAAGACTCGTGGAAGCGTCAAGTCGGTGGTGATTAATAATCTGAACCAGAGGCAAAGATCTGTTTTTTGGAAGCTTTTTTGGTCTCTTATGGATGATGAACTTCGGATATTTCTGTAGAACTGCATATTAGTGAAGTCTATGTATATTTTGCCGGGTTAGTCGTCGGTTTAGTAATCAAAAAACTTTTTTTTTTCTTTTGTCATCTGAATCTGAATTATTAATAGAAGAAAACATAAATACTACATAAGCGATAAATTCGGTTTGATATTTCTATTTGGCTCCGGTTTAGTTCGGTTCAAAAATCATGGTTTAAATGTCGGAGTAAACCAATAAAATTACAAATGTTATAAATAATTTATATTGATATTATATTATATGTATTTGTATATATATTAAGGGAGAAGAAAGAATGAATACCTGTGGAGGGAGAAAAATTTACTTATTGAAGTATGTTGTTCTTCTTTCCTTTTTTTACTTACTACATTTCTCATCAAAAACAACGTATATATATAGAGGTAAGAGGCGGTGTAGTGTGGATATTTTCTTACATAATCATTATGTCTATATTATATGTAATTATTAATACTATTTATATCACTCCCCCTTAATTAAAAAGTACAGTGACATAATCTCCCCCTGAAATGACGAACTTCATAAGTTTTGTAGTTGACGCATTCCAATACTTTGAACATGTTTTCTAAATATTGTCGTAGGAAGCGCTTTCGTAAATAGATCAGCTGCATTGTCTGTTGAATGAACATATTGAATATCTACTTCTTGATTTTTTTCGAGTTCTCGTGTGTAAGAGAAAAATCTTGGGGGAATATGCTTCGTTCGGTCGCTCTTGATATAACCTTCTTTGAGTTAGGCGACACAAGCATCATTGTCTTCAAACACCTTTGTTGGCTCTTTATTTATGACTATTCCACTTGCTTTTTGTATATGTTGTGTTATGGATCTGAGCCATACGCATTCTCTACATGCTTCATGAAGTGCAATTGTTTCTGCATGATTTGAGGAGGTAGCGACTAGAGTTTGTTTTTGGGAACGCCAAGAAATTGCAGTGCCTCCAATTGTGAATACATATCCAGTTTGTGATCAGGCTTTATGTGGGTTTGATAAATAGCCAACATCTGCAAAACCAACTAAATCGAAACTAGAATTTCTATTATAATATAATCCCAAATTAGTTGTTCCTTGGAGATAACGAAATATATGTTTTATTCCATTCCAATGTCGGCGCGTAGATGACGAACTGTATCTTGCAAGTAAATTAGTAGCGAATGCTATATCTGGTCTAGTACAATTTGCAAGATACATGAGTTCGCCAATAGCGCTCATATAAGGTACTTGAGGACCTAATACCTCTTCATTATCTTCACAAGGTCGGAATGGATCTTTAT